>CM042173.1:63328884-63341384 GCA_023376005.1 Doryteuthis pealeii
AACTGGTGGATTTTGCAGTGCCAGCAGATCACAGGGTGAAGCTAAAGGAAAATGAAAAAAATAGACAAATATCTGGACCTGGCCAGAGAACTGAAAAAGCTATGGAATATGAAAGTGAAAGTGATACCAATTGTAGTTGGTGCACTTGGAACAGTCCCAAAAGGATTAGAAAAGGGCTTGGATAGTTTGGATATCAGAGGAAGGGTTGAAACCATTCAGAACACTGCACTGCTGCAATCTGCCAGAATACTCAGAAGAGTCCTGGAGACCTGAGGAGACTTGCTGTCACTCAGACTCCAGTGAAAGACCATCAGCTAACACTGATGTGAACACTCAAAAGGAGTAAATAATAATAATAATAATAATGTACTTTTCCCTTTCTTTCTTTATTTCTTTCTAATAAAAACGAAATGGTCCATTATTTAGCAGAGGTAACGACACTCATAAGAAATATGAATTCGGAGGATAAGCAACAACAGATTATCAGGATTTACATTTTTGTATTTCCTCTTGGACGGTTTCATTTTTAACCAGAGGGTGTTGTAGAGGTAACGACACTCGTAAGAAATAAGAATTCGGAGGATAAGCAACAACAGATTATCAGGATTTACATATTTGTATTTCCTCTTGGACGGTTTCATTTTTTAACCAGAGGGTGTTGTAGAGGTAACGGCACTCGTAAGAAATAAGAATTTGGAGGATAAGCAACAACAAATTATCAGGATTTACATTTTTGTATTTCCTCTTGGACGGTCTCATTTTTAACCAGAGGGTGTTGCAAGATGATAACGGTCGTACAATTAAGCAATACTAGTATTAATATATAGATGTTTACGTATAAACATTCCTTTTTTATCCCTTACTTACACACACACACACACGCACACACACACACGCACACACACACACGTACATGCAAAAATGCAACACTCATATTTCTGACCAACTCCGTTCTACGCATGCGCACATGTACAACTGTAAGACGCATATAGGATGAAGGACACTCCGAAAAACATGCTGATAGAAGACGATCAATATTTGACTAACGTACGAAAGTATCTAGTGATTCTGATATTTCAATGTTGAATCACACCATCATCAGAACATTAACACGCAATAAACAAAAAAACAACTCACCACTCTTATCTTTTTTTGTTTTTATTTCTAAGAAGCTTTCTCTTTGCATCTTGAATAGATTGTTTTGGTAGGCAAGATCTATTATTATACAAAAGCTGAGTTAGTCAACTTTTACTTCCTAAAGGCTTTTTTTTTACTATTTAGTTTAATGGCACGAAAATTATACTAAAATATTCCTTACTTTTAGGATTGAATTATATTTGAAAAAAAATTCTTTTTTAATTGGTTCTAATTAGTCGCAATTTGCAATTAAGTCAAAAACCAACCAATCTCTTACTTTACTGTGTCTATCTCTTTCTTCTCCTTTATGTATCTCTTGACTACCTTCTCGTTATATAATGTTAGTTTCTCTTGAGAGAGAGAGAGAGAGAGAGAGAGAGAGAGAGAGAGAGAGAGAGAGAGAGAGGAGGGGGGAGTTGAAATGTATTTCTATGTTAAATTTCACAACCAGCAACCCGTACCTTAAATGAGGTCAAACATTTCCTTCCTTAGAAAGCTAACAAAATGATTTTAAGGTTTCGTCCGGCCGTATATACTTTTTTTAAAAATTCTATTCGCTTTGTTAATCCCCTTTTTCCTAATCTCAATTATCTACCAGAGCTGAATGGGTGACCCAATGGGTCACGTTTTGTCTAGTAGACATATAGAGTTTAACACATTGATATAATGTCTCGCGCTCACACACAAGCAGGCAATCTGATCAATTAACAAATGTGTATAGTATATCAGCTTAGGATAGTGTGTGTGTGTGTGCGAGAGAGAGAGAGAGAGAGAGAGAGAGAGAGAGAGAGAGAGAGAGAGAGAGAGAGAGAATATTTCATGATGACTCCCGATTACGACAAGAAGGTTCCCGAGTCCGAGAAGGAATACCTGAAGAAGGCCAGAGGGCACATCGGCAGAAACGTTGTACAGATAACAATGAAGATGAGGACAATAGTCCGAACAATACTAATTATCAAGCCTCATCTCAAAAATTCAGAGAAATAGAATATTTCATATACATATGTATATTTTTGTGCGTGAGAGAGAAAATATTTCATATATATATATATATATGTATATATATATGTGTGTGTGTGTGTGTGTGTGTGTGCATATATAGATATGCAAACTTCAAAATAAATCATACCTTTGTCAATGTATATCTATATTTTACCAATAGTATATAATTGCAGGTTTGTGAATATATATATATTATATATATATATATATATATATATATATATATTATATATATGTTGTACCGGCCGTTCCTACAGTGGAGAATATACACCGGTTCTCACTATAAATAGTGAGACACCGAGTGAAAAGGTTGTACTGTTACCGTTAACGGCAAGCTAGCCGTTCCTGTACCATTATTGTAAATACACTTGTCTTATTTTACCCTACCTCGACTTGACTTCTTTTTTACTGTTGGATTAACATCACAACAATATATAACATGTTATAAAAATAATGACTAATTTTAGATTCAAATGTGCTATAGAATCGAACCCGGAACCTTGATGTTCCTATGCAGCTGCTCTACCGACTGAGATAGACAATGTTTATTGTATGTTTCTCTGCATATGTTTTCAATGACACCGATAACTACTTTTAGATCATTTTATTTTTGTACAACCACTTTAAACATAACTGATAAATATGTAATGGAAGATAATAGAGGAAGTTGATCGAGAAAAACGGAAGTGGAATCTGTTCCCTAATCAGCAATTTTCCAATCCTTTGGCTTTTTCAACCGTCTTTGAATCTGGGTAGAATATTCTTTCCTGAAAATATTAGTGACGTGTTTGGAAAACTCTAAAAAGTTTATATATATATATATATATATATATATATATATATATATATATATATATATCAGCTCCTCCGCGCGAGCAGTATGTGACGCAAGGTCGATTTCTTTAGCGGAATTTAATAGGTTTTAATTCAGTTTTCCTTCTCCTCGACTGGTTGCCAAATCAAGGTTAAAGAGCCCAGTCTGCATAAAATACTATATTATTATTTATTATTATTATACTAAAGATGAGCGAATCAATGATTGTCTTTAAAGGCTTTTTTTACTGTTTACTTAATGACACGAAAGTTATACTTGATTATTCTTTAGTTTTAGAATTGTGTTATGTTTGAAAAAAAATCTATTCAATTGGTTCGAAATAGTCGTAATTTGCAATTAAGTAAAAAAACTGACCCGTCTCTTACTTCTGCCTGTCACTTCCCCCCTCTCTATGTATCTCTTGATTATCTCCTCGTTATATATGTTAGTTTCTCTGTGAGTATAAATAGAGTGGTTTAGAGAGTGCGAAATGTATTTGTATGTTAAGTTTCATAAGTAGCCAGCCCGGTCAACATCTTAGCTTTTAATAAATTTAAATTTGGTAAAAGCTTCCCTTTCTTAGAAATCTTTGTTTTGTTTTTTGTTATTTTTTTTTTTTTTTTTTTTATCTGGCCGTATTTATTTATATTTTTTTAACAATACGAAACAAGTAAAGAAAAATAATTACTTGTTAAAAAGATGAGTTGAGTTTGGAAAATATGTAGAAAAGGTTCATAACCGTTCGTTGATTAGCGTTCATAATTGAATGTTAATGACGTGATTGACAACAAAAGTCTTTTTTCCTTTACTCGTTTCCTCTTGTCCTGAAGAAGGTTTGTATATCAACTGAAACGTTCGAACGTCGATACTACGACCAATAATAATACGTCCACGCAGTGTAACATCCCGTGTTTGTCTACATTTCTCCACGCGCTGTCGGATTAATTTCCTAATTTTGCTCCCATATATATATATATAATATATATATCATAATGGTATACACAAGAATGACCTACTCGAGTTTCACCATAAGGATCTTCAGGGTTAAATCCACTGAATTAATCAAGATATTGATTAATTCCAGCCGATTTATATCGTATTTATATCGGTGTATTATCATTGTGAAACTTGTATCAACTAACCATTGTGACCAATTTCAACGGTAAGTCACCATGTTCATATATAAAATCACACACACACACACACACACACACACACACACACACATATATATATATATATATATATATATATATATATATATGAAAATGGAAAAGGAATTGAATCTGACAATATGAGAAAAATGAGTAAAGAAAAGAAATGTAGATGGATAAAATGAATTTAATCGATATTACATTAATCGATATCACTTACACATGTGTTTCGGTCAGTTTATGTAATTTTGTAATAAAAAACTATTTTGTACCATAACCCCTAGAAAAACCAAATATGCAAATCATAACGGTCTATCTCAACATTCTATTTCAGCGTTCCAAATTTTTAAAAATTCGATTTTCGAATATTTTCCAAAAATCTCTGTTGTTTTTTCCCAAACGAATTTTTTCATTCAAAATAAATGTTCACTCTGATGAAGGTCGAATCTTCTACGTGTGCGAAATATTTTCACACACATAAACTGACCGAAACACATGTGTAAGTGATATCGATTAATGTAATATCGATTAAATTTTATCCATCTACATTTCTTTTCTTTACTCATTTTTCTCATATATATATATATATATATATATATATATATAGCATAGAAATGAATTTCCGAAGAAATTTCATGATTGTAGTATATATACCCCGAGCTAGAGCTATGATTCCCAGACAAATTTGAACAGACAGATATTATTCAATATTTACTTCGAGGCTTTAAACACATGAACGTAACTGCTTTTGTATTAGTTGCTTCCTCACAAGCGTGTGGGTGACTGTATCTTGCTTGCATCACAATTTATACGTAGCATCCTTAAAGGTTTGCTTATCTCATCTGTACGCGAACACCTGCCTATATATTTAGACTCTTTGCAAAATTATTCATTTCTTCCGAACCCCCCCCATTTTTTTAATGTTACAACGCAAGGGAAATTCGAAGATTAGTTCTGCAAAATGTGCCAATAGGCAAATATATAGACATTGTGGATTTTGTCACCGTATTTTTATCTAACCCGCCTCTCTCTC
Source organism: Doryteuthis pealeii (assembly GCA_023376005.1). Taxonomy (NCBI): domain Eukaryota; kingdom Metazoa; phylum Mollusca; class Cephalopoda; order Myopsida; family Loliginidae; genus Doryteuthis; species Doryteuthis pealeii. The sequence continues at coordinate 63,334,025 of CM042173.1, forward strand.
ACTCAAACAATCATTGATATATATATATATATATATATATATATATATATATATATATATATGAGGTTAAGTAAACAAACAAATGTGTTTATTTTTATATGGCTTTAAGCCGACAATTTTTGGAGGATATGTGCTTAATTGAAGTCATACCTAATTTTGAAAATTAATTAGTTAATAATTAATGAATTTTAGGCGGGCATATATGTTCAAATGTAAGGCTAAACGAATCGAGAAAATGTCAATCCCTGAATTATTAGGTCTCATCAGCATGGTTATAGACATGGGAGACTGCTCCGTGTGTGACTCGAAACCTCGACTGTCAAGTATATATATATAGAGAGAGAGAGAGAGAGAGAGAGAGAGAGAGAGAGAGAGAGAGAGAGAGAGAGAGAGATCAAACGCGTGTCTGTATTTGCTTCTATCTCTCTCTCTCTCTCTCTCTCTCTATATATATATATATATATATATATATATATATATATATATATATATATATATTCTTGCTGATCAAGATTTTAGCATAATCTTTCCAAATATATGTAAAAAGGGGGATAGACTCCCTCGTTGTCTGGCTGATACCGACTTCAGGCCACCCCGACGACTTTACTTACTTTACTTTACTTTTACTTATATATATATATATATATATATATATATATATATATATAGAGAGAGAGAGAGAGAGAGAGAGAGAGAGAGAGATTTGATATGCTGTGTGAGCGACAGAGAGAGGAAGCATGAATAGGAATATATATGTATTGACTGTGATCAACCGAAAGATTGATATGACTAACTCAGCTGTTTTAGTTGTTCAATCGTATAATCCTGTTATTTCATTAACCGGCATTTTAAAGAGGGAAAATACTGGTATTGGCTACTACTACTACTACTACTACTAGTAGTAGTAGTAGTAGTAGTAATTTGGGGGACCTGGAACGGTCCCGTAAAGTTTAGAAAAAAAAATAGAGGAACTGGAAATCAGAGGAAGAATTGAGATCATCCAAACAACATTATTGTTGAGATCAGCGGGAATACTCAGGAGAGTCCTGGAGCCATGGGGAGACTTGTTATCACTCAAAACTCTAGTGAAAGACTATCAGCTAACGCTGGTGTGCAAAACTAACAAATAGTAGTAGTAGTAGTAATAGTAGTTGTAGTAGTGTTTACAGCCTGACTGACTTTAATGGTGTATGTGTACAAATCCAGGTAGATGCCAATTTTCATACATCAAATTCCGTAGCAGGTGCTACTTGAGATGTACTGGATAAAGAAGATCCAACCCAAGTGTACCTAGGGACCAGTCGGAATAATAATAATAATAATAATAATAATAATAATAGAAAAAACATTTTGCAGATTGTCATAAACCCACAAGAAATTTCACGAAGGTTTTTCAAATCATAAAAGAACAGACAGAAAAAAAAAAAAAAGAGTAATATTTCATTGGAACTCCATAAAAAAACGAATCATAATTTGGTGGAACACTAAGAACAGTCCCAAAATTTATTTTTGAAAAAAATGAAAATAAGAAATAAATAAATAAAAGAAATTGGAAATGGTAGAAACGATGCTAACCAAAGTGTTACGAAATATGACAAGATTCGCAAGACAGTTTGAGGAATAATGAGGGGCTGAACTTATTTACTAGATAATTCACGGGATGAAATAACAACACAGATACCAACATCCCGGCTTTATATATATATATATATATATATATATATATATATATATATATATATATATATATAATAAGGGGAGCAAATAAAAAAATGTATACACAGAAAGAGTGATCAATGCTACAATAGCAGGCAGGTATATATATATATATATATATATATATTATATATATATATATATATATATCAGTAAATGTGGAGGTCTGATGAAACTCGTATGTATTTACAGATACCTGTGGGTAGAAATAGATCTATAACTGCAAAATGGCCGATTTTTAAGCGTTTTTCTTTACCAATAATATTGAACATTGAGCTCTCCACCTTGACCTGAACAACTCTTACATTCAGCTGTTGGAAGAAAGGTCCAACTTAAAATCATCTTAGTTACCTGTTAACCCATCTACAATATATATATATATATATATATATATATATATATATATATATATATATATTGTTGTGTGCGTGTGTGTGTGTGTGTGTGTTGTATATTTTGGTAGCAAGTTATTTTGTAGGCAGGTGTTATTAAACAACTCGGAACATTTCTTTTTCATGATCTTGATTTGTATCTTTTCCAGTCTTCTGGCTATCTTTCTAATGTTAGGATCAAGTTAAAATAGGATTCTTCCCATACTATCAGCCCGAGCGCTTTCGACTGTTTCCTCAGTCGTCATCAGGGGGGTATGTGATTTAGTGTTAGTTCTTTTTTCCCCTTTTTCTTGTTTTTTTATCTATTTTGTTTTTAAATTAGAAGAGTCTATTATTTTTAGAGGGTTGCTATGATTAGTGTATTAGTTATTAAAGATAGCTAATATATTATGACCGATGTTGAATGCTATTTTATTAATGTTAGTTTTTTTATGCATATATATATATATATATATATATATATATATATATATATATGTGTGTGTGTGTGTGTGTGTGTGTGTGTGTGTGTGTGAGCGTATGTATTACTTTTTCATGTAGTGAACAATGCATGTGGTGGAAATACCTTGAGAGTGTGTTTGTACGTGATCAAATTAAAATTAAAGATATAAGAAAAAATTCTCTATGTAAATGTCTACAATAATGGCGATAAGACCAAGTGCAAATTGTGATATACATCCAGACACTTTAAACTATCACACATTAATACAGATTCTCTCAGACAAACAGAAGATCAGAGAGAGAGAGAGAGGGGGGTTGGGACCATCCAGACAACAGCATTGTTGAAATCAGCTAGAATACTCCGGGCAGTCCTTGAGACCTGGGGAGACTTGTTGTCACTCAAACTCCAGTGAAAGACCATCAGCTAACGCTGGTGTGTAAAACTCACTAATAAAAGAGAGACAGACAGACAGACAGAGGGGGTGGGTGGAATTGGGACAATCTAGACAACAGCATTGTTGAAATCAGCTAGAATACTCCGGGCAGTCCTTGAGACTTGTTGTCACTCAAACTCCAGTGAAAGACCATCAGCTAACCCTGGTGTGTAAAACAGAGATAGATAGATAGATAGATAGATAGATAGAGAGAGAGAGAGAGAGAGAGAGAGAGAGAGAGAGAGAGAGAGAGAGAGAGAGATTAGGCATTTTGTTTCCCCCGCAAGGATGTAAATGGTATTTATTGAAAAAAACAAAACATTCCAGTGGTTGGAAATATTTACCATTACGAAGGAAGTACTGATAACAACCTTACAAAAATCATATGGTCGATGATGCTGATGATGCTGATTATTTTCTATTGGTTTGCTTTTAAGCTGAATGCCTATCGATTTGACGGAGCTGATATCGATTTATGTAAAAAAAAAAACAAGAAATGGTCTTGAAAATAAAATATTGAGAAAAATATTGCCTGGTTTATATTGTCGGTTTTTTTTTTTTTTTATGGGTAGTTGAATCAAGACTCAAGTTTTTTTTTGCTAATTGATATTTAGAAACAGCAACAATGAAAGTTAAGTTTTAAATTGGTGTTGTGCATAATAAGATTTTAGCTCAATCAGTAGAGCAGCCGCCTAAGAATCACCAGGTTCCTGGTTCGATACCGGTCCCCGTTGTTAACAATTGCTATAAATCTCCCTAGTTCAATATCACTTACAATACCAATTCTAACACGACTGGTAAGTCATTTGTATTTTTTTTAAACATTAGCCTACTTTAACACCTATACTCACATATTCCTGCTAAAAAAACAGTATTTTTATCATTATATATATATATATATATATATATATATATATATATATATATATATATATAATCCAAAAGTCCAGAGAAGAAATCTTCCTTACGACACAAGAATTTTATTTAAAAAAAAACCTGTCGCAGTTTGAGAGCTCCATGTGTGCTCTTAATGTTAGAGTCACAGAGCAAATATATAAGTAAAGAAATAACTAAAGACTTAGAGATTTAGCATTATAGTCTATTTCAGGGAGCTTATAGTTTATTTCAGGGAGCTTATAGTCTCTTATAGTCTAAGCTCCCTGAAATAGACTATATATGCTAAATCTCTAAGTCTTTTGTTATTTCTTTACTTATATATATATATATATATATATATATATATATATATATATATATATATATATCAATTTTTTCTCGCAGTTGTTTGATTTTCCTTTTTCACACACAGTCATCATACCTTGATAAATGGTGAAGGTCACCCGAAATATCGGAATAAATCGAACCAGGGACAGAACAACGGTTGGATATTGAAACTCTTTTTTTAAATTTGTTTTTGTTCGCTCGTTCATTTCCATGCTTCATGATATCCAAAAACAACGTTCACATGAACAAAATTTATACGCAATCAATTCGCATGTTATCTAACCTATAGATGGGACCCTAACAGGTAATACCACTCTGGATCAGAGTGGATCTGGGAGTAATAGTGATGAAGGGATACTCCACATTCCCGAGCTCCAGAATTGAAACTTCTCCATCAGACAGTTTGACGTCATACTCAGGACAAATCAAGGAGAGAGAGAGAGAGAGAGAGAGAGAGGAGAGAGAGAGAGAGAGAGAGAGAGAGGGGTATGCCCGACTTCAAGCCACGGTAAAAATATATCTTGTCCTTGTTCCCTAACAGTCTTATGGTCAGCTATAAAAGTTGTGGACCGAAGTTTGATAAGGTAAATATCGATGACGCATAAAAAAAATTAAATTACAAAAAAAAAAAAAAAAGAAGAAAAAACAGAAGAAAAAGAAAGAAAAACAAACACAAAAAAACATGTTTTCACACAGAGAAAATATGGAATATAGACAAATGTGATATGTTTCCCGCCATACCACAAGTTAAGCAGCGATAAGCCTGTTCAATGCTTAAAAAGGGGGGCCATTTACGCAATAGCAGATACTATAAGCAACCTGTTGGAGACGCGTGGTCTAATGGCTAGAATCGTAGGAAATGGACTCGTCGATCCGAGTTCAATTCCTAGACGAAGCTGTTTGCATTTCACATGGCGCTAATACCCTTGGGAAAGGTATGAATATAATTCTCCCTCAAGTTATGAGTAAATAGCAGGACAGACTTGGCTCTTTAATCATGGCTAGGTAACCAGTTTAGGAGAAGGAAAACTCTGAATTCAAACCTGTTAAACTCCACTTAAAAAAATGACCTTGTGTTGCATCCTGCTCGTGTGGAGGGGTAGGTAAATATATATAAAGTAACCTGATATCAAAAGGGCTTGAAAGGGGTTAAAATGCCCCCCCCCCCCCAAAAAAAAAAAACAACCAACTAACAAGCGTGCTATGTGCAACCAGGCTGACGCACTTGAGTTATATATCCTGAGCGTGCGTCGATATTGGCGACAAACCGCCAATTTGAATAGGAATAAAAAATACCACCCAAATGTTTTTTTAAAAATGCTTTTGGCGAAAAAGGGTCCCATTTTTCTCATCTTTTGTTCGAGTTTAGCATGAGTTATGAAACTGATAAAGCCTGTACCGGCCACAAAGGCAAACATTTGAAGGGGAATGTGGAGCATCCCTTCATCACCATTGCTCTCTGGTCCACTCTGACCCGGAGTGGTAGTACCTGTTAGGGTCCCATCTATGGGTTAAATAGAAAAATGTATTTATAAAAAAATTGTATTATCCATTAAGAATTGATTTATTTCAAAACTTTATCGGCATTAAATGACCCACCCAGGTTGATATGCCGTAAAACAAAACAAACCAAACCAAACCAAACATTTGAAAAACAACAGAAAACAAAACAAAACATAATAATCTATGATTTTCAACTAGGTGTATGTGTTAAAAGAAAGGGTTAAATTATATTCATATATATATATATATATATATATATTATATATATATATATATATATATAGATGTTAGACTAGCAAGGTTACCTGTACATTAGGGTAGGTTGATTTTTCAGAAGTTGTATGTTGATATAATGAAATTCTTACATTATTTGGATTATTCGGACTATTGTTCTCATCTTTGTTATCTGCACAGCGTTTCGGCCGTCTTCAGGTATTTCAGGTATAACAATAAAGATGAGAACACTAGTAGAAATAATACAATTTATCAAGCCACATCTAAAAAATTAAGAGAAATAAAATTCTTACAGTAGAACATTAATAGGAATGCCGTTTTTGGTACCTGAAAAGGACAGGTGAACGAAGCTTTAAATATCCCTGAACGTTTTTATTTATACGCACACATATACACGGCCGTGATAGACATGTATCTATATATATATATGAGGTAGGCAGAAGGATGGTCCGGAGAAAACTTCAAAAATAAAACAATTAAGGACAAAGCAGTGGCCAGTTTAGCTCAGTCGGTAGATAACCTGCCTAGGTAATCGCCAGGTTCCTGGTTCGATACCAGTCCCCACCAACTCAGTGCATGAGTAGCACCGCTTGGGTAAGTGTGGCGCTCCACCCCAGAAAAATATTCCTGGTCTAGTGCTAGCGAAAGGGGGATAGACTCCCCGGCTGTCCGGCTGATACCGACAATAGGTCACTCCGCCAGCAACTTAATATATATACACGTTCACTATCACCAGAGCTTGCTTTTTGTGCAAAAATAATGAAGATTTTATTTTTAGACATTTAAAAATTAGTATTTGAATAGTAAGAGAAGGGAAAATTATTAAAACATAAATCAATTATGTAAGACCAAAACAATCAATGGATCTGCGAGACTAACTTTTTATAACCCCCCTCTATACCTAGAGAACACCGGGTCATTGCTTCTAGTTCTTTATAAATATGAGGTACACATAACTGTCTGGTATATATAAACATACATTCTCACTGGGTGCCCCAATACTGGCCTTGTGCCACATCTAAGCTAAGCTTAGTAAATAACTATATAAACATACATATGAGCACCTCACGTGGTGTAATGGTTAGCAAGCTAGATTCGCAGACCATTGATTGTGAGTTTGATTCTCACTGGGCGCTCCATACGTCTGACCTTGTGCCACATCTAAGCTAAACTTAGTAAATAACTATAACTATATAAACATACAGGGCACCTCACGTGGTGTAATGGTTAGCAAGCTAGATTTGCACACCATTGTGAGTTCGATTCTCATTGGGCGCTCTATAGGTCTGACCTTGTGCCACATCTGAGCCAAGCTTAGTAAATAACTATAACTATATAAACATACAGGACACCTCACGTGGTGTAATGGTTAGCAAGGTAGACTCGCAGACTATTGTTAGTGAGTTCGTTTCTCAT
>CM042173.1:63346384-63368884 GCA_023376005.1 Doryteuthis pealeii
GACATACCACGCTTTATTATTATTATTATTATTATTATTATTATTATTACTACTACTACTAGCAGGACCTGTAGATATACCAGTGTATGATAATTTAATTATAACAACGTTTGATATTTTTACTTAAGAGCTATTGCAATACTTCAATATGTAAAAAGTATAATAATCTTGATTTAACTCACTCGCATTTTTTTTCTTTTTTCTTTCTTTACTTCTTCTTATCTTTTCATTATGTTCGATTGAAACAGATTGTCTTTATCGCTTCCGCGCGCTCACCCCTTCTCTCTATCTTTTCCCCACTTTCTTTCTTTTTTATCATAGTATTTCTGTGTAGCATGTCCCTTTTTTATAATAAAAACGGAATGGTCCATTATTTAGTTAACACTCATAAAAAATAAGAATTCAGTCGATAAGCAACATCAGACAATCAGGATTTACGTTTCCGCATTTCATCTTGGACGATTTGGATGGTCTTATTTTTAACCCAAAGGTATTGCAAGATGATAACGGTCGTACAAATAAGGAACACGAGTATTAATATACAAGGTGTGTCATAAAAGTAACGAGATTGGAACTGTATTTACCAAGATAGAAATGAACAATGAATAGTACGTTAATTTTTTTTTTCAGAATACAAGGTGTGTCATTAAAGTGCCGAGTTTGAAGTTGTATTTACCAAAATGAACAATGAATAGAAAGTTGTTTTTTTTTTCCAGAATACAAGGTGTGTCATAGAAGTGCCGAGTTTAAAGCTGTATTTACCAAGATAGAAATGAACAATGAATATGAATTGTATTTAGAACAATGAACTTTTTGAATTTAATTATTTGATTTAATTTAATTTAATTTGATTTTTTCAGAATACAAGGTGTGTCAAACAGTACAAAAAATCTCGATACTTTTTGACACACCTTGTATATTATTATATTATATTATTGTTATTGTTGTTGTTGTTGTTGTTTTTAGTGTCCATGTTGTAATTGTCGTTGTGAGGAGTCAAAAAGGTTCAAGTGGAGTCCGTAGGTTGAGTTGATTATTCGAAATTGGTTCGATTCGTTCGATTTCTCAACTCATTTACTCCTTCCTTCCTTGATTTTACTCATTTTTATCAGTTGTTGTTGTTGTTGTTGTTGTCCCTTGCAAATCGGCAAAGCATCGCTTCTAATAGCAAGTGCGAGAGAGAAAGAGAGAGTCCGACTCCTCTTCCCTGTCCTCTTTCGCCCTCCTCTTCTTTATCCTTCTTCTCAATCTATTTACAAAAGCGATGCGATAACTTAAAAGGAATATATTTATGTACAGGTAAGTAAAAGTATTTATCACAAGTCTTGCTAAAAAACAGGTATAAAAAAATTCGAAACTTACTACAGAAAAAAGTTATATTCGCTATTTTTTGTATCAATGTTTGTTAAGCTTTTAAGTCTTATTGGCTCTTAGTCGGGCTCATCGATGGCTATATGGGCCTTAGACTAGTTGCAATCTATACGCTTTTTACAGCTTACTCAATTCATACACTGAACTCAAACTGCATATACACATTAACATTAACGATTAAATAAATTATCTTTTAATTCATTTTCTTTTCTTTTTGTGATACAATTAAAAAAGGTTTCTTGATTCTAATTGAAAAATAAGACCATCGTTAAAGCGGTTTCTTTGTAGCCCTGAGCTTTCTCCTGGATTGAAGATTTTGGCAGTTTTGGCCAACAACCAGCAAGTATCACCTTTAATCACATCAACTACCTACTGATTGTATATTTACAATATCATTATTATTGCTCTGCTCTTACTACTTCTAAAAGTGATTCTCTTAAAGAAGAAGAAGAAGAAATAATGTTGACGACAAACTGTGGATAAATATTTGTGAAACAGTTTTAATGAAATCAATATTATTATTTGGAGTGCATTTATTCGAAATAGTCCCACTTTTCTTTCTTCTTCTTTCTTTCTTTCTTCTCTCTCTCTCTTTTTTTTTTTTTTTTTTTTTTTTTTTTCGTATGTTCAGTGCTATTCTCTCGCTGTAGAGTTTCAAATAAAGTTGTTGTTTTTGGTTTGTTTGTTTGTTTTTTTTGTTTGTTTGTTTGCTTTTCCCTTAAAACCCAAAAACAGGTGATTGACAAGAGGACTCGTCGGTTCGTCACTAGAGATTTAAATTTTGGAACTTAATTTATATTACGTATGTATTCTGCTTTGCGTTGTGGTTTAAAAATGTTTTTCATTTCTGATTTTATATATATATATATATATATATATATATATATATATAATGTATATCTTTATTTATTTATTCATTATAATGTACAATACATTTAAGCTGCGATTGCTATCATTGGTTTCAAAATAGCGTGTTAGCCACTTATCGTCAAGACAATGCGATATATATATATATATATATATATATATATATATATATATATATTTTCTTTTTGTTCACTTGTTCATTTCCATGCTTCATAATACCAAAAAACAACGTTCACAAGAACAAAGTTTATAACGATCAATTTATACACACACACACACACACACACACACACAAATATATATATATATATATATATATATATATATATATATATCAGCGCTTGATGTGTGGGTGCGTGCACACGCGCACCAACCAAGTTATTCGAAAAAGTCCGTAAATGCATATGACATGTGAGTATCATCTTTTGTTTGTTTTTGTTTTTGTTTGTTAGTTGTTGTTTTTTTTGTTTGTTTTTTTGTTTGCTTATTAATGTTTTTTTTATGTTATTGTTACTTCCACTATTATTGTGTTAGCACGCAGGTGCGAGTACCTTAATTTCATATTTGCCTACAGTTCCTCACTAATTTCCCGTCCGCCGTTGAGTTGATGTTTCAACACACACACAATTGCACACACACAATTGCACACACACAATTGCACTCACTCACTCACTCCCATACACACACACACACAACACACACACACACACACACACACTGAAAGCTTAAATTTTTAGTTGCATGTTTTCATGTACCGGCATCGATTAATTACCGACTAATTAATAATAAAACATTTTGTTTATTTTTGTGTTTTGTATTTCTTTCTGCTTATATATATATATATATATATATATATATATATATATAGTGTCTGCGTAGTAAGTATTGTACTGAGTTTGTAAACGAAAAAGTACAATCTGTCGATATACAGTATGTTTCGAAATTGTTTCTCATATTTCAGTAAATGGTCTAAGACGGACCAGACCGTCTCAGCCACTTGGATGTCCACAGGCTTAGAGAGACAGAGACAACGTTTAAAAATTGACACCTAGTTGTTTTGGTTGTTTATATATAATAATATATATATATATATATATATATATATATATATACAGTGATAAAATCGTTGGCAAGTGGGTGTTGGCCTAAAGCTCAAAAAGCTGTAATCGTTCGCTGTATGTAGCGGTTGCACTTGCGTGCGCGCGCGTCGACACACACACACATTTACTCACTCACTTACTCTCTTTCTCTCTCTCTCTCTCTCTCTCTCTCTCTCTCTCTCTTTTAAACACACACACACACTTATACACTCACTCACTCGCTTTCACTCTATCTATCTCTCTCACACACACATATGCACGCACACACCATATCACTACCACTATCACTATCACAACAACAACAAACATCAGCACATAATAACACACACATACTTTTAGTCAAGCTTGTTATCCCTCTCTCTTTATATTCCGTTTACTAGCCTGATAGTCGGAAAGGCGAAAAGCCTCCTTCTGGTGATAAAGCATTTTACTCAAGTGACAGAAATTGTTGGCGATATAGCAGTAACAAATTCACAAAAGAGAAAATAACCAGCGCTAATAATAATTAACCTAACTAGGCACGCGTAGGTTTTTCCGCAGACGACGTAGTTCCGACAATAGCAAAGAAAGACGAACCACCACCGCCAGTAATCACGATAATTTTCTTCTTAGTGTTTTCACTTCTTCGGCAAAAAGCTCAAAACGGATCACAAAGATTGTACGGATATTTTTGGAGAATTAAGAGAAAAAGAAAGAAAAAAAATTGAAGTCTGAAAAAGAATTGAAAGAAGAGAGAAGAGAGTCGAAGAAGAAAGAAAAAAAAAGCGAGAATGAATGAATGAAGAAAACTGGAAAATCGAATAATACCGAGCAACAGACAACACGTCTACGATTGAAATAAATCGTAAGCAACATTGCTAATGACTGTGTTGTTATTTGTGGGGCTACAGACGTAAAACGAAAACGAACTGCTTTTGACGAAGGCGAAATAAACCGCGATCGAAACGTCAACAAAAATGTGTTATTGAGATATAAAAACAGACACAAGTCGACAATGAACACAATGAATAGATAATCGACACATTGCTATTGAAAAATGAAAACAGAGAGATAGAAAGAGAGTGGGAAAAAATCTCATTAAATTTCGTCAAGATTTAACTTCAAAATCACAGGAGGTATCTGACCCTCCGGTGCAATTTTATAGTTCATCGTAAACTAAAAAGATGTAACGTTTCACGAGATCCGTAGCTTATCTATAAAAAGGGTACTTTTAATTACAGGTAAACCGGGTATATTATAGTATCCTCTTTCTTTTTTTTCTTTCCTTTTTTTTTTTCTTTTTTTTTCTTTTTTTTAACAAATTAAAATATTGTCTTTACTTACCGAGTACAGGTACAGAGGTACCGTCCTTATGACTGGGAGTGTGGTGAACAGAAAACGTCGGCTGGTCCGTTCGTGTGGGGAGAAGAGAAAAGCTTCGATGACGGTGGTGGCAAATCCTGTCCCTAGCAGTAGTCGGTGCGCGCTGGGTGCGGGCAAGACTGAGAAGATAGCGAGGGAGAGGCACACACATACACACTGACACACAGAGGGAGGGGGCTGGGGAAAAGAAAAAACACACACACGCGCGAGCGCATGCATATACGAACAAGAAAAATAAAACCACATCTACTCTCACACACACACACATACGTCTACATATGTGATGGCTTGTAAAGCGGAGGGGGGGAGGGGGAGGATTTTCGAGTTAGAAAAATACACATACAGAGACGTGGCTCTGAATTACGGGGGGGGGGAGGGGTCTTGGAAGTGTGGTGGGTGGGGTGGGGTTTTTTTTTTGGCAGAGAAAAGGTGAAAGAAAGGCGAATTGAAGAAGTGATAGAGAGAAAGAATGGTCTTCTAATGGTAAAAATTTACGTCCCTGGCAAGTTGTCGCGGCTTGTTAAATGCGGTAAAAAGAAGAGGAAGAAGGAAAAAATGTGGAGGTGAGAGAAAGAGAAAGATTGGTTTGTTGTAGATAAGAAAGAAAGAAAGAAAGAAAGAAGGAAGAAAGAAAGAAGGAAAATTTAAAAGAGTAAAAAAAAAAAAAATGAAAAAAAAAAAAAGAACGAGAAAGAAAGAGAGGAAAAGAAAAGTCCAAGAAGGAAAAAAAAAAGAAAGAGAGAGGATTTAAAATTTAAAATTTGAAAAATTCAAAAAATTCAAAAAACGAATTAAAATCTCCTTCTTTAGAAAAAAAAAATGAATGAAAATAAATGAATGAAAATTAAAAAGTTGAGGACATCAAAAGAAAAGAAAAAAAAACGAACGAAAAAAACAAATGAATGAAAACAGTAGAAAGTCAAAAAGATTGAAATTTACGAAGAAGAAAATGAAGAAGAAAAAGAAACTAAAGAAAAGACATAAGAAATAAAAGAGGGAGAAAGAAATTTAGGTAAAAATATCTAGAAAGAGGAAAAGCAAGAAACGTAAGCGGGGTGGTGGTGTGGTGATGGCGGTGGTAGTGGCCTAGGAGAGGGTGGTGGGTGTGATATCCAAATAAGGTAGTCGCTGATTATCTACGTCACTCCAGCCTAGTGTCCCTGCCCTGATTGGGCTGCAGACCCCCACGTGAATATTATTTGTCGTCGGTAGGCACCGAGTAGCGATGACGTATTTCCCCCTGGAGGGCGTCGGCATTCGCTTCCTGCCATAACTACTACATAAATAACAAAAGTGAGAAACACTGTGCCTCACCCCCCCCCCTACCGCATTTGATAGCCGCCTTTGAATCTACCCAATATATTGACATAGATCTAAATTTATTTACTTACTTATAAATTCTGTTGTATGTTTATGTATACACATATAAACACGTGTGTGTGTGTGTGTGTGTGTGTTTGTGCATTGAACATGCATGGGCACAATGTGTTAGTGCGTGGAGATCTCCAGCTCAATTAAACTCACTTTATTGTACAGGTGCGGATGAGAAGAAACAGATATTTAAAGGCACCTGCCTGGTAGCAGTTACGCGCTAGCCATGCAAGCTGTTAGTAGTAAGTTTGGTTTTCTACTGGCTGTTAACTAATCCAGCCTTGTGTATATGCCGAAGTTGGTTTCAACCACACGCACACGCAAGCATGCATTTTTCATTGTGTGCAAATGTGTGCAGGAACTGGCAAAATCAAGTGCCTATAGTTATTTACCAAGCTTAGCTTAGATGTTGCACAAGGCCAGAAGAATAGGGCACCCAGTGAGAATCGAACTCACTAACAATGGTCTGCGAATCTAGCTTGCTAACCATTACACAATGTAAGGTGGCTGACTATCAGAGTTATAGTTATTTACTAAGCTTAGCTTAGATGTTGCACAAGGCCAGAAGAATAGGGCACCCAGTGAGAATCGAACTCACTAACATGGTCTGCGAATCTAGCTTGCTAACCATTACACAATGTGAGGTGGCTGACTATCAGAGTTATAGTTATTTACTAAGCTTAGCTTAGATATTGCACAAGGCTAGAAGAATAGGGCACCCAGTGAGAATCGAACTCACTAACAATGGTCTGCGAATCTAGCTTGCTAACCATTACACAATGTAAGGTGGCTGACTATCAGAGTTATAGTTATTTCCTAAGCTTAGCTTAGATGTTGCACAAGGCCAGAAGAATAGGGCACCCAGTGAGAATCGAACTCACTAATAATTGTCTGCGAATCTAGCTCGCTAACCATTACACAATGTAAGGTGGCTGACTATCAGAGTTATAGTTATTTACTAAACCTTAGTTAGATGTGGTACAAGGCCAGAAGAATAGGGCACCCAGTGAGAATCGAACTCACTAATAATGTCTGCGAATCTAGCTTGCTAACCATTACACAATGTAAGGTGGCTGACTATCAGAGTTATAGTTATTACTAAGCTTAGTTTAGATGTTGCACAAGGCCAGAAGAATAGGGCACCAGTGAGAATCAAACTCACTAACAATGGTCTGCGATCTAGCTTGCTTAACGCATTACACAATGTAAGGTGGCTGACTATCAGAGTTATGTTATTTACTAAGTTTAGCTTAGATATGCACAGGCCAGAGAATAGGGCACACAGTGAGAATCGAACTCACTAATAATGGTCTGCGAATCTAGCTTGCTATCATTACACATGTAAGGTGGCTGACTATCAGATTATAGTTATTACTAAGTTTAGCTTAAATATTGCACAAGGCCGAGAAGAATAGGGCAGCCCAGTGAGAATCGAACTCACTAAAATGGTCTGCGAATCTACCTGGCAACCATTACACGATGTAAGGTGGGCGATCAAGTGCATAATATATATATATATGAATTAATCAATATTGATAATATAAGTGATGTGTTTATAAGTAAACAGTGCTCAATATCGTGGATAGAGCATTTATATCTAAGTTAGGGTAACGTGGAGTATGGTGTCAACGGCGCTTGGTTACTGACATTTTCTGTCCTATGCGATTATATATAATATTATATATTATATATATATATATTTCTGTGTGTGTGTGTGTAGAAAATAGAAAAACACGAAGTATTCCAAAAAGATTAATCTCTTATTGATGGTGAAGTCGACACTTATACTGTTTCGGTTTTTAGCAACCTTCATCGGGACTTGAGATGGAAAGAATATTATTTGGGTGAGGATGGATGACTTTTGAAAATGCGAGAATGGTAGTTGTGTGTGAAGCAATATATATATATATATATATATAAATATATATATATTATAATATATAATATACATATATATTCGTACATCTCTCAAGAGCAAACCTGAGCTGCATATTTGCGCTCGCTGCGCGCTACTCGTTTATAGGTCGACCTGAATTATGGTTACAAATTCATTAATTTACCATTTCATTCTTAGAAACCAACGGTTGCCCTTAATCGTTTCCATTATGGTTGAACCTCAATCTAAAAAATATTACTATGGGGCCACGCCATTTTTTTGGCCTCAAATCTAGGTCTTCAAAATTCGACTTATACACGAATCCACACGATAGAGAGAGAGGGGAGTTTATGCTATCAGATTCCTACACCCATGAATAGTAAACGACTGATAAATGGGATCAGTTGTTTAAGTACTGTTATACTATTAGGGCTTCTGAATTCGACTTATGCACAAATCCACCGAGAGAGAGAGAGAGAGAGAGAGAGAAGAGAGAGAGAGAGAGGGGGGGCAGGGTTTAATCGCTACATCAGATTCCTACACCCATTTAAGTAATAACGACTGATTAATGGGATCAGTTGGTAAGTACCGTTATATTATTACGGCTTCTGAACTCGACTTATACACGATTCCATACGGTATATATATTGTGTATGTACAGAAATAACCTACTCGAGTTTCACCATAAAGATCTTCAGGGTTAAATCCATTGAATTAATCAAGATATTGATTATTACAGCTAACTGCCAGAGTTCATGTAGTTTAATATATAAATATATTATATGAGAGAGAGAGAGAGAGAGAGAGAGAGAGAGAGAGAGAGAGAGAGAGAGAGAGAGAGGGGGGGTTTTGATCGTTACATCAGATTGCTACACACATGATAAGTAATATTGACTGATAAATGGGATCAGTTGGTGAGTACTGTTATACTTATAGGGGCGAAAGCGGGTGGGTTAATTCAGTAGAATTTTAAACTCCCTTGGGTGGGGAGGTCTACAGTTAATTCAATTTCTTACTCCTCCGGGTCATGTTCAAACTTCAGGGGAGGGGTGCCAGTTATGTACATGCAGTCGGGTGTGTCACAATTACTATTAATACATACTGGTCGACTAATTCGGCTAATTTGGGACTTTCCTAGTTTGATGGAAAACTTATATTTTGGACGCCCTTAATTTTGAAAGGAAGGGTTGGGTGAGTATTTGTTTTTTTTTAATGTCTAATACTGAAAGGACAAAATGACCGAATTTAGTTTCTTGGTTGCAGAAATGGATGATGGAAAATTGGCGGGAAAAAGAATCATCAAAAGATTTGGTAAGAAAATGAATGAAAAGTCAAGAAAGAAAAGGAAAGTGAATGTACTTATTATATGAAAGAAAGAAAGAAGAAGTAAATAAAAGAAAGAAAAAAAGGAGTGAAGATATTTGTTTCAAGAAAAAAGAAAGAAAGATGTTTGTTTCTAAAAGAAAGAAAGAAAGAAAGAAAGGAGATATTTGCTTCATAAACAAAGAATCAAGAAAGAAAGAAATGAAGATACTTGCTTCATAAAAAAGGAAACAAGAAAAGAGTGAAGATATTTGCTGAAAGAAAGAAAAAAGTGAAGGCTTTTGCTGAAAAAAAGAAAGAAAGAAAAGAAGTGAAGATTTTTGCTGAAAGAAGAAGAATGAAGGTTTTTGCTGGAAGAAAGAAAGAAAGAAAGAGAGAAAGAAAGAAGTAAAGGTTTTTGCTGAAAGAAAGAAAGAAGTAAGGTTTTTGCTGAGAAGAAAAGAAGTGAAGATTTTTTGCTGAAAGAAAGAAGTGAAGGTTTTGGCTGGAAGAAAGAAAGAAAGAGAGAAGGAAAGAAGAAAGCGGGAAAGAAAGAAAGAAAGAAAGAAGTGAAGGTTTTGCTGAAAGAAAGAAATGAAGGTTTTTTGCCGAAAGAAAAATAAAGGTTTTTGCTGAAAGAAAAGAAAGAAGTGAAGATTTTGCTGAAAGAAAGAAAGAAAGAAGTGAAGATTTTTTGCTGAAAGAAAGAAGTGAAGGATTTAGCTGGAAGAAGAAAGAAAGAAAGAAAGAAGTGAAGGTTTTTGCTGAAAAATAAAGAATAAGGTTTTACTGAAAGAAAGAAAGAGTAAAGGGTTTTGCTGAAAGAAAGAAAGAAATGAAGATTTTTGCTGATAGAAAGAAAGAAGAAGGGAAGGTTTTTTTCTGAAAGAAAGAAAGAAGTGACAGTTTTTGCTGAAAGAAAGAAAGAAAGAAAGAAGGACGTAAAGATATTTGCTGAAAGAATGAATGGAAGATATTTGCTTCCTAATATAAATAAATAGACAAAGTCACTTGCTTCATTAAAGAAAGAAACTTTGAACATAAAGAAACATAAATTTATTTCTTAAAAAAAGAAAGATATTTGCTTCATGAACAAAAGAAAGAAAGAATGAATAAATGAAAAAAAAAGAAGGAATTTGCTTCATGAAAGAAAGAAACTTATTTATAATTCAATGAAGTGCAAAACGAAAGAAATGAAGCCTGGAAAAAGGGATTTAACAAAATACGAAAAGAATCTAAAAGAGATCTAAAGAATAAAAGGAATTAGAATTTAAAATATCAAGAAAAATTACCAATGAGCAAGAAAAGAAAAAGAAGAAAATTGAGAAAGTAATGGATATAATATGAAGAATGAAAGCAAGAAGTAATGAATGAATGAAACGCCTATGTAATGTGATGTAACATAAAAAAAATGTTACATCACCTGGACTGTAATTAACTTTATTCTACCATTGTCATATTAATTTTGTTTCTTTATTCCAAATTTCATTGTTATTTCTTTCCGATAATTCCAGCATGTATGTAAGTGTATATGCATACAATATCCATAAGTCTTATATAATAATATATTATATATATATATATATATATATATATATATAATATATATATATAGAGAGAGAGAGAGAGAGAGAGAGAGAGAGAGAGATTCACAGACATATTTCTGCATATATAGGATGTAATCCCCATATATATAAAGACATTAAAAAACATATTTTATATATAAACCTACAGGATATATATATATATATATATATATATATATATATATTATATATATATTATTATATATTATAGAGAGAGAGAGAGAGAGAGAGAGATTCACAGACACATTTCTGCATATATAGGATGTATATCCCCATATATATATAGACTAAAAAAAAAACACATAACTTATAAAATATATAAATAGTATATATATATATATATATATATATATATACACACACGATTAAAACTGAATGGTCGAAAACCAGGCTGACTCGAGTTTCTTCTTAGTGTAGCTAACAAATCTGAAATATATATATATATATATATATATATATATATATATATATATATATATATATATATATAATATATTACTGTATTGAGTTCTTCCTTTATTGATAAATATTGCTCTGTATATAATCTAAAAGGTTATTTTACATTGAGCTCTCTTTAGTGATTTAATGATTCACTGTATTTATACATACTGGATCATCAATAGTACAGTGGATCTTGAAATCACATATAGAATCATCCCTTACTACCAAGTTTTGGATAAATCTCATATATATATATATATATATATATATATATATATATATATATATATATATATATTGATCTCACTGCCTGAAGATTACTCTGCTTAAACAGCAAGCTTAAAGAACATGAAACCAATATGGTAGCAGATTAGATTCCATGCAATTAAATATATACAAAAAATAATATATATTTTATTCATTATTAACATTGCTCTATCACAGATATTGAGCACTCTCCTAATTATACTGTATATATTGGCTTACTGTATTCATCAAGTGAGATAGTGTTAACAATGCACTGTGGTTTATATATATATATATATATATATATATATATATATATATATATATATATATATATATGAATGACAGTGCTTCTACGTGGGTATACACGGTTATACATAAACATGTATGTGCAAAACTGTATACATGTGTATGCGTAAAATTATGGGTAATATGTATGTACGTTCGTGTGTACTCACGTGTTTGGGTGTTGTGTGTGTGTGTGTGTGTGGTGTGTGTGCAGACAGTGCATGTACACAATTATGCGTGTGTCTGTGTGTTTGTGAGCAAATATTACCAGCATTTTTGCCGACCGTCAGAAAACGATGGCTTCTCTTTACCCACGCTTCTAAGACGCACCGTAACGCACTGGCGCGTTCTACACCCACACAATTTGGTGTGGGTGATGCAATCCTAGATTCAAGAAGAAATAACGCAGGTGCCATTTTAGAATCTTCCAAAAACTGAACACACACACACATATATATAAACAAGTATATATATATATAGAAATAGACTATAATGCTAAATCTCTAAGTCTTTAGTTATTTCTTTACTCATATATATTATAATATATATATAATATTAATATATATATATATATATATACTGTAGGTTTATATACATACAATATCCATAAGTCTTTCTCTATATGGAGGTATACATCCTATGTATGCAGAAATGTGTGTCTCTCTCTCTCTCTCTCTCTCTCTCTCTCTATATATATATATATATATATATATATATATATATATATATAGTAATTTACTAAGCTTAGCTTAGATGTGTCACAAGGCCAGAAGTATGGGACACCCAGTGAGAATCGAACTCACTAACAATGGTCTGCTGTCTAGCTTGCTAACCATTACGCCACATGAGGTGCCCTCTCCTCCCCTCTCTCTCTCTCTCTCTCTCTCTCTCTCTCTCTCTATATATATATTTATATATATTAATAATATATAATATATATAGAGAGAGAGAGAGAGAGAGAGAGAGAGACACACACACATTTCTGCATACATAGATGTATACCTCCATATAGAGAAAGACTTATGGATATTGTATGTATATAAACCTACAGTATATATATATATATATATATATATATATATTATATATATATATATATGAGTAAAGAAATAACAAAAGGCTTAGAGATTTAGCATTATAGTCTATTTCAGGGAGCTTAGACAAATAGTCTAAATCTCCCGACTCATCAGATGCGAATGATGAAATTTGTTATTACTTTAAAGGCATATATATAATGATAATAAAAAGCTAAACCTTTATTTATTCATTTATTTATCTATAACGCTCTATCACAGATATTGAGCACTCTTTTAATAACACTGTACCTTGGATTACTACCGCTTCTTCAAGTATAATAGTGCCAACCATACACACACATTATATATATAATATATATATATATATATATATATAGTGTTAAACCTAATGAGTCAGATATACCTACTAAAAGTTTCGCTTAGTGCTCTTCGGGGCAAAGATCTTTACCCTGAAGAGCACTAAGCGAAACTTTTAGTATGTATATCTGACTCATTAGGTTTAACTTTATTATTTGCTCTACTTAGGTATTGAGCACTCTTTACTTTTCAGCTTTAGAATATACTGGCGGTTTATATATATAATATATATATATATATATATATTATATATAATATATATATAAATTGTTTTTTTCGTTTGACCAAGTATTATAGTATCAATCGATTATTTTCGGTTGGTACGACTATCTTGGTTTTTTTTTTTTTCAAAATTTTTTTTGTATCCCCAGTTGATGTTTGGTAGTATGTTTTTACAATCAAACTATTTGCCGGTTTTTTTTCTTACCGCAAGGGTTAACCAACAAGTTCGGTATATATATATATATATATATATATATATATATATATATATGGATGGAGAGAGAGAGAGAGAGGGGGGCGGGATGTAATTACGAGATGTATTTACCTAAGTGTCATGAAAAAAAATGCCATAATAGGTCTCAAAGAGTTTCTGTGTGTACCAAGGTAATGACGCAGACAACAGGATACGCCAAAACATATACGTCTAAATCTATATGGAGGCGCTTTGTTAGAGTCGTAGGTCATGGACTCGTCGACCCGAGTTCAAATCCTGGACGAGTCACATTTAGATTTCACATAGCGCTAATACCCTTGAGAAAGGTATGCATCCAACTACTCTCCTCCAGCTATGGGTAAATACTAGGCCAGACTAGGCTCTTTAACCTTGGCTAGGTAACCTGTCTAGGAGAAGGAAACCTCTGAATTCAAACCTTTTAAACTCCGCTTAAGAAATTGACCTTGTGTCGCATCCTACTCGTGCGGAGGAGTTTGTTTTATAAATATGCGTCTAAATCTGTTATTAGTGTAAGCCTTTTGAGATTAAAGCTGGTGAGACCAGAGTTTGCATACCAAAATATTTGTTTGGTTGGATCAGTATATATATATATATATATATTATATATAATATATATATATATATAAGAGGATATGAAAACACACAATGCTGTTAAAATGAAAATATCTTATATCATATTCATAGCTAATATTGAATATATATTTCGATTTAAAAATCATCATCAGAGCTTGTTTTAAACCAGACTCATAAAATATTTTCATTTTAACAGCATTGTGTGTTTTCATATCCTTTTATCTATACTTATACCGTCGGATTCATTTCCTTACTCTTAACTTATATGTATAATCATATACATATAAATAGGGGTGAAATATTTCCAACTCAAGTCATTCATAAACAACCACACCTTTTGAACAACAAAAAATCTTTTCTCTTTTTTTATCATATTGTCCTGATGAAGATTTTACATAAACTGAAACGTTTAAACGTCGACTTAAACATCATAATGAATTCATCGTTTTTGGAAACTTTGTTTTCTTATTTTTCTAGAAGAAAGTTACTTGAAAAATAACGGAAACTCACCATCAAGCGAACGGGCTGAAGAATGCTCCTCATTCTAGTTGCAAAGCCGACGAGAACTTCAATTCCATGATTCTTTTTCCTTGTTTATTTTTTCTTATGTAATTGATTTTGGGATCATCAGGAGAGAATGTGCACCGTTTCGGGGCCTTCCTCTCAACGGTTTTAACTGCAGACCGGCCCCCTCACTGATGTGAGGTCCCTCGGAATATATCAGATGTATCGTATAATCAAATATATACGATTGAATAACGGCGAAAAGATGTTTTTAAACAGCGCGTGCTATGGAAATGTTGCGTGAATCGCGTTACTATTTTTCTATGTATATATAACCTCAAATACAATATTATGGGACTGTAATTACGTTATCTTGAGTTTCATGCGTATTAGGCAATCATCAGACGGCTGAATAGTAAAAAGTGGTTGATCAACCGTTTACTATAAGGGTAATACCATGTCAACTCATCCAGGCCATGTCACCCACCCCCTTCAATTTTCTGAAATTTTGTACAAGTGTGGACTATGTTAAAGTTAGACAATCCCCAAAATTTGAGCTTCCAATTCCAAGAATTGGCTGAGTTATGTAAATTTGAGGAGGGTCACGAAAAATGGCGACTTTTTGTAATCTACTTTTTTCTGTAAAATGAATTCGGCTTCCCTACACTTAAGAATTGGTTTATAAAAGCATTTTTGACTGAGGAATCCGAAAATGCTATCAAAAAAGTCTTAAAGTGAACCAATTTTAAGTTATTGATGATTTTTGTTTCATAGCAAGATCAATATCTCGATGTGGCACTGAATCTATGACAAAGATCTTTTTCTATTATTATTTCATATCTATTGAATTTTGGGGATCTTTAACTTTAACACAGTCCACACCTGTACAAATTTTTTTTTTAAATTTAAGGGGGTGGGTGACAATTTTACTTTTTTCTGGATGATTTGACATAGAAATGCCCATAAACTGTTTGAGGATTGCGTAATACGCGTGAAACTTAAGTAACGGTAATACAGTCCCATAATATTGTAATTGAGGTTTTAAACCAGCTCTGTTAATTTAGCATTGAGCACTTTTGTATGAAAACACTTTTCATGAGTTCAATTCTCACCGGGTGCCTTATACTGCTAGCATTGTGGTAAGATAAGATAAGCAAATGACTACTAAATGAAATATTCGACGCCTTTGATGGACTCGTCCAATTCTTGCAATGGAAACGACCAGTTTACCAATTCCTTCGCAAAGGCAAGACTTGCGTATTGCCCAGAAAAAAAAATGTTTACATCTGAAGATACTGGCAAAAGACTTGTTTTCTCTAACGCTTTATATATATATATATATATATATATATATATATATAGAGAGAGAGAGAGAGAGAGAGAGACAGACAGACAGACAGACAGACAGACAGAGACAGAAAGAGAAAAGCGCGATGGTGTAATGGTTAGAGTCGTAGGATATGGACTCATCGTTCCGAATTCAAATCCTGGACAAGACTATTTGCATTTCACATATCGCCAATATCCTTGGGAAAGGTATGTATCCAACTACTCTCCCTCCAGCTATAGGTAATAGTAGGACAGACTGTGCTCTATAACCTTGGCTAGGTAACCAGTCTAGGAGAACCCGTTAAACTCCGATTAAGAATTGACCTTATGTCACTCCGGAGGGGTTGGTATATATATATATATATATATATATATATATATATATCGGTAGAGCATTCACCTAGGAATCGCAAGGTTCCTGGTTCGATACCGGTCTTGCCAACTCACAGAGCCAAATGAATAACAGTATGCATGGCGCTCCACTTCAACAAAAAAAAAATCTCCCTGTCTAGAGCTTGCGAAAAGAGGATAGACTCCCTCGCTTGATACTGACTATAGGGAATTCCGTCGACTTATATATATATATATATATATAATATATATATATACTAGACATAGCATTACCCATTGGTTCACCTATTCAGCTCTGGGTGGATAATTGAGATTAGGGAAAAGGGAGTTAGCAAAGCGAATAAAATTTAAAAAAAAAATACGAAACCTTAAAATCATTTTGTAAGTTAAGAAAGTAAATGTTTGATCTCATTTAAGCTACAAGTTGCTGGTTGTGAATTTAACATAGAATTACATTTCAAATCCCTCCCCCCTCTCTCTCTCTCTCCTCTCTCTCTCTCTCTCTCTCTCTCTCCCTCTCTCTACTCTCCAGAAAAACTAACATTATATAACAAGATACATAGAGGGAAAGAAAGAGAAACAGAATAAAGTAAGAGATTAGTCCGTTTTTGACTTAATTGCAAATTACGACTAATTAGAACACATTAAAACAGAATTTTTTTCAAACATAATTCAATCCTAAAAGTAAGGAATAATTTAAGTATAATTTTCATTCATTAAACTAAACAGTAAAAAAGCCTTTGGGAAGCAAAAGTTGATTAACTCAGCTTTAGCATAATATATATATATGTTTCCAAGATCAGCATGCTGACCCCTTTATATTATATAAATATATATGTCGCGTGGAATAATGGTTATCGTCGTAGGAAATGGACCCGATGACACAAGTTCAAATCCTGGACGAGGCTATTTGCATTTCGTATAGCGCTAATACCCTTCGGAAAAGCATGAATCTATCTATTCTCCTTCCAGCTATGGGTAAATAGTAGGACAGACTGGGCTCTTTAACCTTGGTTAGGCAATCACTCGAGATAGAAAACTCTGAATTCAAACCTGTTAAACTCAGCTTAAGATATTGAGCCTGCGTCGAATCCTACTCGTGCGAAGGGGTTGGGTAAATATACATATTATATATAAATGGGACGGGTTAGCTCAGTCGGTTGAGTTTTCGGCTAGAAACCACAAGGTTCCTAGATCGATACCGGCCCTCGACAAACTCACCATATGAGTAGCACAGGGATCTGTGCGGTAAAGTAAGAAGCTGATGGTATGTGTGGCGCTCCACCTCAGACTTTGGAATAATCTCCTTGGTCTAGCGCTAGTGAAAAGGGGGATAGACTTCCTCGCTGATTGGCTGATACCGACTTTAGGCCACCCCGACGATTCTTTTTATATCTTATTATAATGGAGATTGTGTTTTTTTCTGTCTGTAACCGAAACTATATTCCTACTCAAGTCACAATTCTATTAGTTATTGACATCACATTCTCCATGATTTTATTTTTATCTAAACCTCAATTATTAATAAAATTGTCTTACATTATTAATACTGTTAACTACGTCTACGTACTGACAACATGCAATTATATTTATATATACAACAAAATAGCGGTTTACAGTGTGAACGGGAAGGCTAATTTGCATATTAATATTAAAAAATCGAATTTAATAAATATGTGCTTAGTATTATTGATTTCTAACTGTTTGGTTTTATTTTAATGAATATAAGCAAAAATCTCTTCAATGAATTTTAAATGAAATCCATTAACAAGATAAAATAAGTGTCATTTTATTCTTTACTTCCTATTTTAACTAAATACTTGAATTAGAAAAGATAACAATGAAAGACGAGAGTGATGGAAGAGTAAGTTTCAGTTGTTCCATTTTTTATTATACTCCCTCTGTTTCAAATCTTTTATTATACTCCCTCTGTTTCAAATCTTTTTAACTGTATTCTTATTTAGTTTCATTAGCCTTTCTAATTTAATACAATATTTTATTACATTAAAACTTAAATACTTGCACCCGGAGGGTGCATATATTTGCTAGTATAAATAAGATAGAAAGAAGGTATTTACTCAGTTTAACTTAGTCTATTGCAAGAACATAAGTATGGGTCATTTAGTGACAGTGGAAGTCAGTACACAACATTAATGTCCTGCTAAACTAGTTTGATAGTCATTACTCCACAGCGTGGCGTCATGGTGCGCTCGGCGATTGACTTGGTAATCTAGGCCATATTGACTTATATATATATATATATATATATATATATATATATATATCAAGGAGATTGTTTTTTGCGTCTGGGTGGGGCGCCACACCTACCATCAGCTCCTTACTTTACCGCACAGATCCCTGTGCTACTCATTGTTACGATTTTATGGGCTATCCTTTAGGCTTCAAGCAATATTCATATCGATATGCGAGGACCGGTATTGAACTAGGAACCTTGTGGTTTCTAGCCGAACGCTCTACCGACTGAGCTAACCGGTCCTTACTTCTCTTTTTTGGGGAAAATTCAAATTTTAAAGAGGAAAGGAGCGAAGTGGCTTGAAGGTGTGGGTTCGATTTACAATGACAGAAAGCGATATTAATACACGCATAGGAAAGGCATGGTCTGCTATAAACAGATTGTCAGTCATATAAAAGTCCGATCTCACTGACAAGCTAAAGCGACAATTCTTCCATGCCATAGTTGTATCATTGCTACTGTATGGCTGCACCACCTGGACCCTTACGAAGCGACCGGAGAAAAAACTAGACGGTAGCTGTACAAGAATGATGCGTACAGTCTTAAACAAGACGTGGAAACAACACCCCAAGAGAAAACAGCTGTATGGCCACCTGCCCCATATCACACAAACAATCTGTGTAAGGCGAACGAAACACGCCGGACACTGCTGGAGAAGCAAGGACGAACGCATAAGTGACATTCTTCTGTGGAAGCTATCACATGGGCACACCAGCGTGGGCCGACCAGCAAAGACATACATATCTGCCCGGATACTGGATGCCGCGCAGAGGACCTCTCGGAAGCAATGAATGATAGGGAAGGTTGGCGAGAGATTGTCATGGATATCCGTGCTGCCAGGGCGACATGATGATGATGATGATAATTGTAATAATGAAAATACTGATCATGCATGTTTAAGAACATAAAGAACGAAGAAGAATCTGGAGTGAAGGAAACTGAATTAGGGATTTGAAAATCCAGTCAAACCATTTAAAATCCAAGCAAAAACAGACATAATTAATTGATAAAAAGAGAAAAACATTACAAAAGGAATAGAAGCTGTAAACTATAGATTAAGAGAGAGAGAGAGAGAGAGAGAGAGAGAGAGAGAGAGAGAGAGAAGAGAGAGAGAGAGAGAGAGAGAGAGAGAGAGAGAGCACGTGGAGAAAGAAAAAAAGAGAAAAAAATCCAGAAAATGTGAAGATGAATTGTTCTCTGAAAACCCATTTCGATTAAATTGAAGCTCATAGGCATCTTTAGCGAAGGAGAAACTATTTAAAAATATACATTTGTTCTAAAGACAATAAAAAGGAAAAAAGAAAAAGTTATTGGGGGGTTTAGAGGAAGTGGCATTTCATCTTCTGTTAGATTGCTCGTTAACAGCGATGTAAATACATAACTCAAGGGCTGCAACAGCTATGGCCACAAACAAAAATATATCTGCTTGCAAATAGGATCCTAGAGCTTATTTTAAGCAATATTAGTTTTTCAAATTTCGAAAACATAAGTTTTTAACAAGAGGTTTAATTTATAATTCACATATAGATATATTTGTTCAACCACTTTCTGATTCGGCATATATA
Organism: Doryteuthis pealeii; assembly: GCA_023376005.1. NCBI lineage: Eukaryota > Metazoa > Mollusca > Cephalopoda > Myopsida > Loliginidae > Doryteuthis > Doryteuthis pealeii. The sequence continues at coordinate 63,366,622 of CM042173.1, forward strand.
TATATATATATATATATATATATATATATATATATATATACGGAATCAGAAAGTGTTTAAACGAAGGCTGAAGAAGATACCTGAATATCAGAAACACGTGTTGTTGAAGTAAAATAAAAAAGAGTTTTTTGAAAAACAAAAATTAATTTGCAGACTTTTTTTAAAAATAAAATATTTAATTTTCTCCCGTTACAATACTATATATAATTGTATAATAAATGGAAATGAATCCGACAGTATAATAGAAAATAGATAGAAAAAAACAATTGATGATATTAGTAAGCTGACAGATATCTGTTTCGACCTTTTAATAAAGTGGCCATCCTCAAGAGCAACTATATAAGATAAAAAATGCGTAAAAAATACGCATTTTTATAAAAAATTTAAAAGACATTACGGTCCAGAACGAGAGCGTTGTTTGTGCCTCTCGTGCTAAAACGGTTAACTGTTCCTCTTTCTTTCATGAATATAGTTCCTCTTGAGGGAGACCGTTTTATTAAAAGGTCGAAACAGATATCTGTCAGCATACTAATATCATCATTTGTTTTTTCTATGTATTTTCTATAATACGATATATAATATATATATATATATATATATATATATATATATAAAGAATATGTAAGTTTTCGTCAATGCTTCGTTAAACCTAGTTTATTTTTCTATATCTATCATTTAATACCTAAAGCATACGCGATTTCCTCAGATTTAAAGACAATTTCGGGTTAGCTCAGTCGGTAGAGCGTTCGGCTAGAAACAACAGGGTTCCTAGTTCGATACCGGCCCTCGCCAACTCAGCGTATGAGTAGCACAGGGATCTGTGCGGTAAAGTAAGGAGCTGATGGTAGGTGTGGCGCTCCACCTCAGACGCTAAAATAATCTCCTTGGTCTAGCGCAAGTGAAAAGGGGATAGACTCCCTCACTGATTGGCTGATACCGACATTAGCCGTCCCGACGACTTTACTTTTACTTTATATATATATATATATATATATATATATATATATATGAGAGGTAAGTTGGGAATGATTCTATTTGGGATCATCTATATCCTCTTTATATCCACAATGCATGCTCATGCAGATGCACACCTATCAATTTATACTTATTATATAAGGATTATTTCAAATCCCTGAGAGGGCTCAATGTAAAATGATTAATAAATCAATTATAAACTGAACGAGAGAGAGAGAGAGAGAGAGAGAGGAGAGAGAGAGAGAGAGAGAGAGAGAGAGAGAGAGAAGTATATCCCCGTTTCGTTAACGTTTGACAAAGGATATTGTTTTTTGCATAGGTGGAGCGCCGCACCTATCACCAGCTCCCCACTTTCGCTCACAGATCCAAGCTACTCATGTACCTAGTTAGCGAGGACTGGTATCGAACCCGGGACATCGTTTCGATTTCGGTTCATTTTTGTGATTGAGATTGTAAAAATATTCTTCGACGATCAAAATCACGGTTTCATTCCGATGAAAATGGGGGGACAAAATCCATACAATCGTCCTCTTTTCTCTCCTTCTGTACACTCGTACTTGTAAAATCTGACCTACATACCAATGACACCCACAATCAGGCTCTACAGATTAATATATATATATAAAGTAAGTAAAATCGACGGAGTAGCCTATTGTCGGTATCAGCCAGACAACGATGGAGTCTATACCCTTTTCACTAGCACTAGACCAGGGAGATTGTTTTGGCGTCTGAGGTGGAGCGCTACACCCACTATCAGCTCCCCATTTTACAGCACAGAACCTTGTGCTACTCATACGCTGAATTGGCAAGGGCCAGTATTGAACCCGGAACCTTGTGGTTCCGAGCCGGATGCTCTATCAACTGAGTTAAATTGACCTTTAGTGTTCGGCTAGAAACCACAAGGTTCCTAGTTCGATACCGGTCCTCGCCAACTCAGCGTATGAGTAGCACAGGGATCAGTGCGGTAAAGTAAGGAGCTGATGGTAGGTGTGGCGCTCCACCTCAGATGCTAAAACAGTCTCCTTGGTCTAGCGCTATTGAAAAGGGGATAGACTCCCTCGCTGACTGGCTGATACCGACTTTAGGCCGCCCCGTCGACTTTACTTTTACTATATATATATATATAATATATATATATATATATATCCACCCTGTATATATATATATATATATATATATATATATATATAGCCACCCTGTATATATATATATATATATATATATATGAGTATGAAAAGGTGGAATGAAAACATCACACAATGCTGTTAAAGAGAAAACAATTTATAAT
>CM042173.1:63371384-63398821 GCA_023376005.1 Doryteuthis pealeii
AACAAACAAAAAAGCTAAAAAAACAACAAACAAACAAAGAAAAACAAACAAAACAAAAGAAACTAATTTGTGTCCAATACAGAGGACCGGAAATATTTGTGCTTGAAGAACTTGTTTCCAATTTAAACATTGAAAATCAATAAAGGAAATGGCAATTTTAAAAATAGATGGTCCTTAGAGGAACGTGGTGACGTTATATGCTGTCTAACATACAGAGGGGTGGGGGTGTCAAAAACATTATTTCACATTTCTCCATGGTACGTAAAAAATATTCAATTCATTGGTAAAATAAAGCATTTTATCATTAACTAGAATTGGCTACCTGACGTCGCCTTGGTAGAGGGGGATTTTTTTAAAAGTTAGTCTCGCAGATCCATTATTACATTATGTACTGTCTAACATACAGGTGGGTTTCAAAAACATTATTCACATTTCTCCATGGTACGTAAAAAAATTCAATTTATTGGTAAAATAAAGCATTTTATCATTAACTAGAATTGGCTTCCTGGCGTCGCTTTGTTTGAGGGGGATTTTTTAAAAAGTTAGTCTCGCAGATCCATTATTACGCTATGTGCTGTCTAACATACAGGTGGATTTCAAAAACTTTATTTCACATTTCTCTATTTTATGTAAAAAAAAAAATCAATTTATCTGTGAAATAAAGTATTTTATAATTAACTATAGGGTCGGGTTAGCCCAGTCGGTAGAGTGTTCGGCTAGAAACCACAAGGTTCCTAGTTCGATACCGGTCCTCGCCAACTCAGCGTATGAGTAGCACAGGGATCTGTGCGGTAAAGTAAGGAGCTGATGGTAGGTGTGGCGCTCCACCTCAGATGCTAAAACAATCTCCTTGGTCTAGCGCTATTGAAAAGGGGATAGACTCCCTCGCTAACTGGCTGATACCGACTTTAGGCCGCCCCGTCGACTTTACTTACTTTTACTTATAATTAACTAAAAGTGGCTACTCGGCATCGCTAGGGTAGACGGGGATTCTTAAAAAGTTAGTCTCGCAGATCCGTTATTACGTTATGTGCTGTCTAACATAGAGATTTACGTAAAAAATTCAATTCATTGGTAAGATAAAGCCTTTTATCATTAACTAGAAGTAGCTACTTGGCGTCGCCTGGGTTAGAGGGGGATTTTTAAAAATGTAGTCTCGCAGATCCATTATTACGTTATGTACTAACATACGGGGGGAAGGGTTTATTTCTCTATGGTATGTAAAAACAAATTCGATTCATTAGTAAAATAAGACATTTTATCATTAACTAGAAGTGGCTATCCGACGTCGACTCGGTAGAGGGAGATTTTAAACAAGTCTCGTAAATCCATTATTACGTTATGCGCTGTCAACATACAGTGTGTGTGTGGGGGTGGGTGGGGTAAAAAACATTACTTCACATTTCTCTATAGTACGTAAAAAAAAAGTCAATTTATTTGTAAAATAAAGTATCTTATCATTAACGCGAAGTGGCTACTCGACGTCGCCTTGGTAAAGGAGGATTTTTAAAAAAGTTTCTCACATCCATTATTACGTTATCTGCTGTCTAACATATAGAGGGTGGGGGTAGGGATTTCAAAAAACATCATTTCACATTTCTCTATGGTATGTAAAAAAAAATTTTTTAAAATTCAATTCCTTTGTAAAATAAAGCATTTTATCATTAACCAAAAGTGGCTATCTCGCGTCGCCTGTGTAGAGGATTTTTTAAAAGTTAATCACGCAGATCCATTATTACTTAATTGCAAGTTGAATCCTCGCGAGATGCCCCATAACAATCCCTACGTAAAAAAGACCTTGTGTTAATCCGGCCCGGTGGTAGTAACTGTATATATATATATATATATATATATATATATATGTATATATTTGAGAATATGTGCTTAATTGAAGTCGTACCTAATTTTGAAAGTTAATTAATAAATACTTAATTAATTAGGTGGGCATACCTATTTAAATGTAAGGCTAAACAAATCGTGAAAAATCAATCTCTGTATGTGCATTTCGGCCTATCAGGCCTCATCATCAGAGCTATAGATAGGAAGACCGCCTTGTGCGTGATTTGAAACCGGACTATCAAGCTGACAGGCGAGGACCGTAACCCCTACACCAACCGGACTTTCTTAGATTTTTTTCGTATTGTTTAGAAGTAGGTTTTTATTCCTCTTATAGTGACTTCTTCTACACGACAGTATGAGAAGTAAATACACAAGCGATGTGTTTATGATATGGCTTTTTTTAGCCGACAATTTAAGCCATATCATAAACACATCGCTTGTGTATTTACTTCTTATATATATATATATATATATATACTTTGTTGTTAATTGTTTTATTTTCGTAGTTCCCTCCGGACATACATACATAGCAATAGCATGATCTTTACAGATCACTGCCTTCCCTCACAATCCTATAACCCCACCACCAGAACCTTATGAGCCCTCAAATGATTCGTCAAACCCGCTGTAGATCCACAAAGTTTGATGCAAATATGATATAGGAAGGACGTCATTCTCGTTGTATCAGATGATAAAAGTTCATGCTTATGCACCACCATATGTCTCTTAAGATCAGAATCTGACTTACATATATACATACATACATACATACACATCAACTGCCTTTTATATTTGTATAGATAAAGTCTAAATTTTTATTTCATTTTAAATAAAATCATTTGAATTAAAGAAAAAATATTGTTTTTCAAAGTAAAATAGTTTCAGGACTTCCATAAAAAAATTAGAATAGATTAGTTTCAGGTTAATGTTTGGTTATTGTAAAGATATTACATTCCACTGACGGCAACACATGCGCCACTACATTTCTATTTGGACCTTCTCTTTACCTGGCATAGAAGAGAGGATCAAAGTGTAGTATCTGTTCCAGATTCTATGCTTTGAGACTTACCTTCTATACCCGGCCTCGGCTGGGGGTCCAGTGTGCTTCGGCCTCTGGACCGGTAAAGTACAATTAATAGCGTCGATCCAAGGGGACCATCCCCCTGGATCGATGCAATTTTTATGTGCCCACGTAAAAACGAGACCTTGTGTCCAGCCCTCATAAGTGGGATGAGCAGGCAAATACCCTTACCTTCTATACCCGGCCTCGGCTGGGGGTCCAGTGTGCTTCGGCCTCTGGACCGGTAAAGTACAATTAATGGCGTCGATCCAAGGGGACCATCCCCCTAGATCGACGCAATTTTTATGCGCCCACGTAAAAACGAGACCTTGTGTCCAGCCCTCATAAGTGGGATGAGCAGGCAAATACCCTTACCTTCTATACCCGGCCTCGGCTGGGGGTCCAGTGTGCTTCGGCCTCTGGACCGGTAAAAGTACAATTAATGGCGTCGATCCAAGGGGACCATCCCCCTAGATCGACGCAATTTTTATGCGCCCACGTAAAAACGAGACCTTGTGTCCAGCCCTCATAAGTGGGATGAGCAGGCAAATACCCTTCTCTTTTTAAGACTAGCAAAGACAATGTAAAAATCGATTTTTTTTCCGAATGAACATAAGTAAAGTAGGTGGGGGTGGCCTATTGTTGATATCAGGTCAACAGCGATGAAATATATCCCCTTTTTGCTAGCATTAGATCAGGGAGATATATGGGTTTTTTCAGAAGTAGAGCGCCCCACCTATCATCAGCTCCCCACTTTAGCTCACAGATCCAAGCTGAGTTACCCATGCATTGAGTTAGTGAGGGCAGTTATCGAACCCGAAACCTTGTGATCCGGAGATGGATGCTCTACAGACTGAGCAAAACCGGCCCAGTTATTACATTTTGTAAAATATTTCCTTTGGAAAAACAAACAATAAGACATAAAAATATTATATATATATATATATATATATATATATATATATATATATATATATATTCCCCCAAATATATATATGTATATATTTGGAGGATATGTGCTTAATTGAAGTCATACCTAATTTTTGAAAATTAATTAGTTAATAATTAATGAATTTAGGCGGGCATATATCATACTGTCGTGTAGCAAGTCAATAAAAAGTGGAATATAAATAAGTTCAAAACAGATGAAGAATCTGAGATTGGCCAGCTGGTGTAGTGGTTAGAGTCTCCGCCTGTCAGCTTGGCTAGTCGAGGTTTCGAGTCACACACGGAGCAGTCGCCCATGTCTATAACCTTGCTGATGAGACCTAATAGGTCGAAATGTACATACAGGGATTGACACTTTTTCGATTTGTTTAACCTTATATTTAAACATATATGCCCGCCTAAATTCATTAAGTATTAACTAATTAATTTTCAAAAATTAGGTATGACTTCAATTAGCTACATATCCTCCAAAAATTGTCGGCTAAAAGCCATATCAAATAAACACAGTGTTTATTTACGTACTCTCATATATATATATATATATATATATATATATATGTACTAGACAAAACGTGACCCGTTGTGTCACCCATTCAACTCTGGGTAGATAATTGAGATTAGGGAAAAGGGAGTTAGTAAAGCGAATAAATGTTTTAAAAATATAAATTCGGTGGACGAAACCATAAAATCATTTTGCTATCTTTGACCTCATTTAATCTACGGGTTGCTGGTTGTGAAATTTAACATAGAAATACATTTCAAATCCTTCTCTCTCTCTCTCTCTCTACTCTCCAGAGAAACTAACATTATATATCGAGGGGGTAGTCAAGAGATACATAGGAAGAAATAAATAGACTGTGTAAAGTAAGAGATTGGTCGGTTTTTTTACTTAATTGCCAATTACGACTAACTAGAACCAATCAAACTTTTCAAACATAATTCAATCCTAAAAGTAAGGAATAATTTAGTATAATTTTCGTGTCAGTAAACTAAATAGTAAAAAAGCCTTTATGAAGCAAAAGTTGAATAACTCAGCTTTAGTATAATAATAATAATAATAATAATAATAATAATATATATATATATATATATATATATATATATATATATATATATATGATAGTACGCAGACAGTTTGTTTGATATGGCTATGCTGACAATTTTTGGGAGAATATGTGCTTAATTGAAGTCATACCTAATTTGAAAATTAATTAGTTGATAATTAGATATATCCGCCTAATTCATTAATTATCAACTAATTAATGTTCAAATTAGGTATGACTTCAATTAAGCACATATTCTCCCATATATATATATATATATATATATATATATATATATATATATATTTATATATATATACTCGTGTTTAAGTTGATTTTCTGCTTCGGTTGACGCTTGATTTATAATCACGAAATCGTTTCTTTAAGAAATTATCGTTCAAAAGCAAGGAATAGGTACGGTTGGTTGGTTGGTTGGATTGTTGTTTTTACGGCACGTCACCTCTTGGGTTATTTTATGCCGATGACGTTTTTGTTTTATTCATTCTTGTTGGGTATTCAATTTTTTAAAGACACATTGTTTTTAAATATTTTCAAATGTTACATAATTCATGGAAAGTCACTACGTACCTGTAGTGAGATATTTTGAATCGGGGTTCGTTAGATTCATAATAACAGGGGTCCAGTGGAAAGTTACCTCGACGGTTACTGATTGGTAACAACCTTTTTACTTGACCCCTTGAAAAGTTAAGCCCGCCATTAGAGGCGTGGGAGATTCTTGGAGAAGTTTTAGATTAGATGCGAGCAGGCACCCGACGAGAAAGGATGTCTCTCAGGGGTCGTAACTCACCGCGCGGTTGAATCTTTATGGGCTGGGTTGTTAAATAAAGACTTATAAGAAAAACAGCCAGTCTTGTTTGTTAAGTTAATTAAAACAAGAGATGACAGCCCGATAAAGAAAGAAGTAGAATCAACCAGGGAAATCAGCCAAAGAAGACAGCCCTGAAAGATGGCCGACGAGTTAGAAGCAGTAGAAACTACGAGTAACAACTAAGAACCCTCATCCTATCTCTACTCTGTCTGTCTCTCATCGTTTATATACCTGACATTGAGTGAGTATATTACACAAACTCATTTTTTTAATCTATTCAACCCATAGATGAGATCCTAACAGGTACTACCATTCCTGGTCAGAGTGGACCTGGGTGTAATGGCAATTAAATGATACCCACACTCTCCAGAGCTCCAGAATAAAATTTTAAAAAATAAATAGAAGAATAAAAATAAAATAAAAAAGGGGGTGGGCAAATACAAAAAAAATTGTACAAAATGATATATATATAAAATCTAAAATAAAAATTGAAAAGGAAAAAAATGAAAACAAATCGTTAGAATTAGTCCTCTCTTATCATTATTAATAAAGGATTAACATACCTGTCCCTCTAAAGTTTGTAATCCGTTCTAAGAAAAGTGTTACTGTCCACGTATTCCGTTTAAATAGAATGTGCCGCGCATTTGATTGGTTGTTAGCGCCAGCCAATCAGATGCGCGGGATTAGAATTTTACAATCGTCCAAAAGAATAAAAAATCAAACATCTTTTAGCGTCTAATGTTGGTGGGGGATCGGAGATTGATCACCTCTGATAGGGTCAGCATGGCGAGGAAAGGCTGATGTTGGAAGACCCGAAACTTTCCAATGACCCATACAGATAACATCACTGACGACAACCACCAGCGCACCAAATGTAGGTGAGTATATTTAAAGTATCCTATCTCTACTCTGTCCGTCTCTTTATGTACCCGATATTGAGTGGGTATATTACACAAACTCATTTTTTATCTATTCAACCCATAGATGGGATCCTAACAGGTACTACCATTCCTGGTCAGAGTGGACCTGGGTGTAATGGTAATTAAAGGGTACCCCACATTCTCCAGAGCTCCAGAATTAAAGGGTACCCCACATTCTCCAGAGCTCCAGAATTGGAACCCCACCATTAGATGCAGTCATACCCAGGACATTAAGATCCTCAGCACCCGCCTTCTAGCACATATATTTTCGAAAGGGTTGGGGGTTTGACATAAGGGTAATACGATCGGGATCAATCATATAGGTGCTAGGGCTTGACGTGACCAGTCGATTGATCTAAGCGAGCCTCTTCGATCGCGCGTCTAGCCTAAATAAATGCCAAAGCGGAGTGTTACATGTCATGGACTGCTCAGTCACCAGGATTCCTTCTTTAAGCAACACGGGTCGCCACTTATAGCTAACAGGTGGTGTTACATAATTATTAGATACCTAATATTTATGTGCAATAGTGTAAAAATCAAAATGGCCGTTATAAGCTGCAGCCCATGGCCTTGAAGGATTTGAATGACAAGGCTTGACCTGTCCTGATCCTTCCTTCCGGTGGATACCGTGAGAATCGGTGGAGAAGACCCTCTTCTGGTTTAGATTAGAAATAGATTTTTGTCAGTCGGCGAGAAACCACGACGGTGGTGAGTCGTGTTATACACGCTCCGACTCGATCTGCGCAGGTAGTCTGGTGAGGGATTTTGAGAATAAGATATGATCAAAGTAAATCGAAGTCTTGTGTTATTATCTAAAAACTAACAATGACACAGGGCTTCTGATAAAGAGAAATCCCCAATGGAAGACCAGACACGAAGTCCCCAAGAGAAGTCCAGACGTTAGAAGAGACCTAGAAGAACTTAAGATGTCAGAAGAACAGAAGAAGAATAGAAGTAAGAAGTAAAGTAATGAGAAGGGTATACAACAGTGGCCTCACTGGATGGTTGGGGTAGGGCCTCTTACCCCTCTGTAGGTGTGCAGTCGGCGTATTCTACAACTCCAGCCAATAGGGCTGAATAGATGCGGTAAGTACCTACTACTTTATTCGTATATTTAACTCTTAGCTATACGTTGATACTCATGTTCCTTAATTGTACGACCGTTATCATCTTGCAACACCCTCTGGTTAAAAATGATACCGTCCAAATCGTCCAAGATGAAATGTAAAATGTAAATCCTGATTATTTGGTGTTGCTTGTCCACCAATTTCTTATTTCTTATGAGTGTTGTCACCTCAGCTAAATAATGGACCATTCCGGTTTTAATATTAAGAAAGAAAGGGAAGACAAATTCTAAATTCAAACCTGTTAGACTCTACTTTAGAAATTGATCTTGTCGCATACTGATCGTGCGGAAAGATAGATCAGGTAGGTAAGTAGAGAGAGAGAGAGAGAGAGAGAGAGAGAGAGAGAGAGAGAGAGAGAGAGGGGGGGGTAGGTAAGTAAGGAGAGAGAAAGAGAAATAATAGATGGGTAAGTAGAGAGTGAAAGAGATGGAGAGAGTAGGTAGAGAGAAAGAGAGGGAGGGGAGGAGATAGATTGTATGTAGATAAGTAGAGAGAGAGAGAGAGATAGTAAGTTGATAATAAGAGATGGATAAGTTAGGCAAGTAGAGAGAGAGGGAGAGAGAGAAAGAGAAAGAGAGAGAGAGTGGGTAGGTGAGAAGAGAGAGAAAGAAAGAAAGAGATAGTAGGTAGATAATTAGAGATAGATAAGGTAGAGAGAGAGAGAGAGAGAAAGAGAGAGAGAGAGAGGGGGTAGGTAAGTAAGGAGAGAGAAAGAGATAGTAGATGGGTAAGTAAAGAGAGAGAGAGAGAGGGGGTAGGTAAGTAAGGAGAGAGAAAGAGAGATAGTAGATGGGTAAGTAGTGAGAGAAAGAGAGGGAGAGAGTAGGTAGGTAGGTAGTAGATAGATAGAGAGAGAGAGAGAGTGAGAGAGAGAGAGAGAGAGAGAGAGAGAGAGAGAGAGAGAGAGGGGGGATTTCTTTTTGTTAGAAGTACTTATTCCCTATGTTCATTCCTCATAATAATTGAGAAATCAAATTGTCCATTTTGAATCAATTTACTGAGAGATTTTCAAACGCGTAAAATTTTGCAGACGGAAGTAGATAGACTTATTTTTCAAATCACCTCTTAATAAAATCGATTGTTTAAAAAAAGGAAAAATCTTTAAAAAATGTTTTCAATTATTTATGCACGATTTGCAATACACACACACACACACACACACACACACACACACACACACATATATATATTATATATATATATATATATATATAATTTAACAATTTTATTTTTGATCTTTTCGAGTTTTCTGACCAACTTTTAAATATTTCGGTGGAATTCGTGGATAAGTCCACCAAGTCCTGAGTACTTTCGGCACTTCGAAGTGCCATCATCAGGGGTTAAGTTATGTGTTCCAGTTTTTAAAAAAATTATATTAATATGGAGGTTGGAAGGAGAAGAATTGATGAGATAGGTGTTATAGGCATTTTAAAATATGTGTACTGCATTGGAAATTAATTTTGTTTAAGGATGGTTTGTATTGTTTTATGTATAGAGCTTTTAGTATTTGGAGTTTTTGTTTATTTTTTTCTTTGTGCAGAATGTGTGTATTTTCCGTTAGAATATTTCGGTAATTAGAGTGGGGGCATGAATTTAATTTTTGGTTGACTTATCCACAAATTCCACCCAAATATTAAAAAGTTGGCCAGAAAACTCGAAAATATCAAAAATAAAATTGTTAAACATGTATAAATGAAAGAATGCTGCTAAAATACACACACACACATATATATATATATGTGAATAGATTGTGGTACGAGCAAAATTTGAAAATGGTTTTAAAAAGCGTGTGCATTGTGAGATTCTACACATTATTCCTCGTACAAACATTAGTGTCACGGTATGCTCTCTGATGAGACGTGACCGAAAAAAAAGATATCTTTTTCAGAGGGGAAAACAAAAATTGTGAAATTGTATTTATTATAACATCTCACAATGCACACGCTTTTTAAAACCATTTTCAAATATATATATATATATATATATATATATATATATATATATATATATATATATATATATATCCTTGTTCAATCCTATTTATCGCTTAATGTTTTAATTTTTTAAGCTATAAGAATTTACTGAACACCGCTCCTACGGTCGAGAAAGTTCAAGAGTACCAAAATATAACCAAGAAAAATAATGATTCAACTTCTAATACACAAATTTAAAATAATGATAATAATAAAAATAAAATAACAAGAATGGTAAAAAAATGACACTCTCGAATAATGTGCTCAAGGAAGGAGGTGATTGCTTCCCTCTTCTAGCTACGTGGTTGTACCGCATACACAACTTAATAAAAAAAAAAAATAAATGATCAAGTCGTACAGATATTTTAGAAATTTAAAAACTTTAATAAAATAAGATCATGTTTTGTTTGGTAACTTTTCGATTTCATTGCTAATTCAGATTTTAGATTTATGCAAAAAGAAAACACTGTTAATTTTTATCGAGATTTTTAAAAATAAAATATTAAAATTATTTCTGTAAATTTAAAAAAAAAATATTCATATAAATTCTTGTTTTATTCTAGAACAAAATGTTATTAAATTATAACAATTTTGAATTATTGAAAAAAAAAAAAAAATAAATAAAAGTGTTTTATAATTTGCTTGAATTTGGTTTGGTGTTTGCAAGTGTAAAGAAAAATAAGGTAACTATGGTGTTGTTTGTTAACCTGTCATTTATTCTTAATTTTTCGAGATAAAAATCTCTTCTACAGGAGATTTCCGAAACTGAAGCTGTTGCTAGCGACTGTCCATTTGTTTTGTGTCTTATATCTTCCAAATTCTCTGCGTGTGTGTGTGTGGGTGGGAGAGGGGTGTTTATGTGTCCCTGTGTGTGTGTGTGTGTGTGTGTGTGTTTGTGTGTGTGTGTGTGTGTGTGTCTGTTCAACAGTGTCTGATTATCATTCCAGGTTTGGCTTACCCTCTAAGCATTAGCCTGTTTGTTTATCTCCAGGCCTATCTGGTTCTCTTTTTTTGTTTATGTGTGTATGTAAATAAAAATAAAGAAAGAAAGAAAGAAAGAAAATTACATGATTAGGAAATATTTTTGAAGATTTCTTGTTAACAAGGTAATTTAGCAAATACAACGGTTCATTTTCATTTGCAGCAAACTAACTGCACTTGCATCTTCACTTAATAAAATGTAATTGTTATTGCGGTTCTTCAATTTATAACAATCTGCACATTTTTTTATGAAACAATGAAAAAAAAAAAAAAAGAAAGAAAGACAAAAAAAAAGACAAAAAAGAAGCGGACCATATGACTTTACTCGACTCGTGGGGACACTTTTCTCATTTACACCCTAAAAATCCGGTTGTTTGTTAGGGTTAGGGTTAGGGGTTAGGGGTTAGTTTTATAATAAAAAAAACTCTAAAGATCGTCTGTAAACAATTAACCGGATTTTGACGGTGTAAATGGAAAAAATATCCCCACGAATCGAAATCGCAAAAATCGCAATATATGCCTTAAGGTCATATGGTCCAAAATAGCAAACAAATAAAGATAAAAAAAATTAAAAAAAACAGTTTTGATTTTTTGGACTGTTGTTCTCATCTTTATTGTGGTATGTAAAATCACAACGTTTCGGCCGCTGTGTCCTCCGGCTTACGAGTTACAAATTATCAAGTATCAAATTGCTTGATTTGCTCAGAATATCTGTGTGTGTGTGTGTGTGTGAGAGAGAGAGAGAGAGAGAGAGAGAGAGAGAGAGAGAGAGAGAGAGAGAGAGAGAGAGAGAGAGAGAGAGAGAGAGCACAAAAACATATATCTGATAATGTATCTATACATATATAAAGGGCAGTTGGTGTGTATGTATGTCCGGATAAAACTATGAAAAAAAAAAAAAACGACAAAGTGTATATATATATATATATATATATATATATATATATATATATATATATATATATATATATCACCGGTTCTTGCTTTTTGTGCCAAAATTAAGAAGATTTTATTTATATTCAAAGAAATTTAGAAATTAAAATATACATAGGAATAGCATTGAAACTCTACTTTAAAATGTCCAGCATTTGTAAATCTCAAAAGTAAACAAATCAATGCACTAGGTGTTTTTGCCTACCCTGCTCTACCTATAAATAATTACGTTCTTATCCGATTTTACTCCCGTCCGATTATTTGATAGATAAAATAGTTTTCATGAGTCATCTAAGAAATCGGACAACTTAATATAACAACCCTTTTATGCAAGAAGAAAAAAAAAGATGGGCGTATTCATTTTCGACACACTTTTTCGATAGTTTCAGTTTCAGTATTATTTGTATTATTCGGACTATTGTACTCATCTTCATTGTACAACGTTTCAGCCGATGTACTTGTCGGACTCTGGAACCTTCTCGGACTTTGGAACCATCTCGGACTTGGGAACCTTCTTGTCGTAATCGGGAGCCATCACGGAACTTTGAACCTAACCCTTTATTCAGTCCAAGGGAGTACCCTGTTTTCATTCTGCTAAACATAGCTGGGGTAGAGGCTGTGTTAATTATTATTCTATGTTACTGCTGCCACTGGCCAGGATTGAACCTGCAGTCTAGAGAGAACAGTCACTTAGAACTGTCTTAAACTAATTCCTTTATCCACAAAGCCATGTGTCCAATTGGACAATCCAGATTGGTGGAAATACACTGATTCTCCGGTGAAGAAAACATTCTAATAGGCCTCTCAGAATTCTGCCTGCTTAGGTGACATATGGGGCCGTATATATTAGTAGGCTGTGACCCAGTTAAAGACGTCTTCGAGCTTTTCTCACTTCCGAAGACTGCAAGTAAGTAAAAGATTCTATTTTTCTGACATTGTAAGGTGAAAGTATAATTGGGTAGACTGACCAAACAAACTGGGAGTTTGTTTTTTTGACTAAACAACAGGGAGTTTTTTTTTTTGAGATTGAATTTTGGGAACTTATAAATCTTATGTCTTGTTTGGGCTAGAATATCTACCTATTTACTTATGTATGATTTTTTACCTAGACTCATATTGTTTTTTTTTTGTTTTTTGTTTTTTTTCACTTTCATTTTATTACTTTGGAGCGGTGTTCACTAGATTGTTATATCTTAAAAAATAAGACCATTAAGCGATAGATGGTTTGAAAAATGCTTTGCGTTGAGTCAACTATATCATTAAGAATTTGATTGAAAGTGTTACTTTGTTGTGTCCGGGGTATGACATTAAAGTATATCTGATGGTGAAGTTCCAATTCTAGAGCTCTGGGGAGTGTAGACACCCCTTTTATCACCATTACACCCTGGTCCGCTCTGACCCGGAGTGGTAATACCTGTTAAGGTCCCATCTATAAGTTAAATAAAAAACATTAGTGTTATGAACAAGCTTACTTACCTCCGGCGAAACACATCTACTTAGCTTGTTAGGTTTTGCCTGAATTAAGCTAAAGAAGCATAGTTGCCTTTGACGAGCAGATTTATAAGGTGTGGTCTCGTTCTGTCTCGTTCGTGGCGGGAGTATAGCGTCACCCATGCAAATTATGCCGACAGTATAAAAGGAGCTCATTTTTTGCCAAAGCGGCAGCAATCTAAGCACGAAGAAAGACTGTGAGCGTGAAGTTACTGCTACTAGAAGACACAATTAGTTTAAAAGGTGTGTTTAAAAATTGAGGTTTAAAAAATTGAGTACCCATCAAGAATGAATAAAACAAAAATGTTCGGCATTAAATGACCCAATAGGGGTTGACATGCCGTAAAACCCAACCAGTTAACCAACTGTCTTTGTTGTTCTCTCGCCACAAGAATCCACAAAAATATGAATCTAACATATCTCCTTGAATGCCATGCTGCTTTTTATTTTGTCTTGTCTTGTCCCCCCGAAAACAAACTATTGTTTGGTCAATCTAGCCCTATTATTCTTTAACTTTATAAAAAGGCTTTCATCAATCTCTATAGTCATACCAGCTCGAAAACGTCTTTAACTGGGTCACGGCCTACTAATATATACGGCCCCATATGTCACCTAAGCAGGCAGAATTCTGACAGGCCTATTAGAATGTTTTCTTCACCGGAGAATCAGTGTATTTCCACTACCATAGACTTATAAGAGTCACTAAATTGATATGTTAGCTATACTTTAAAAAAAATATATACGGCCCCATATGTCACCTTAGCAGGCAGATTTCTAACAGGCCTATTCGTTTTATAGTCAATGTATGTCTGTTTCGAAAAAAATGTTAAAAATATACAAACTTTTTGTCTTTTTTCTTCAGAAATGTAATAATAAAAGATTCGTTGTAAACAAATAAACAAACAAACAAAAAAATAGTTCAAAAAATTATGCAGTTATACAAAACAAACACACCAACAAGGTTCCGTGTTCGATACCGGCCCTCGCCAATTCAGCGTATGCGTAGCATAGGGATCTGTGCGGTAAAGTGGGGAGCTGATAGTAGGTGTGACCGCTCCACCTCAGACGCTAAAATAATCTCCTTGGTCTAGCGCTAGTGAAAAGGGGATAGACTCCCTCGCTGTCTGGCTGATACCGACATTATGCCGCTCCGACGACAGGTCCTGCTAGTTATTGTCTTATTATGCGTATTATACTTTTGTCGCTTGTTGGTTGTCATCACTTGCTTGCTTCAAAACTTTAAAAAGAAAATTCTCTTTGAAAGATGAATTGATATAAGTCTAACAAAGGCGATTGTAGGCTTTCGGTAGACAGCGTCTGCGTCTAATATGTAATATTCTCAATATGAACTCATTTTGAAAAGTACGTCTTAGAGATTCAGTTCGCTTTGAAGATATATTTATTTAATTGATCACAGGTACCTGGTTAATTGGTTTGTTTGAATTTAAATTAAAGGAATAATCTTCAATTGGACACATGACACAACGGATATAGGCGTTGAGTTAATACAATTCTAAGTGACAGCTATCTCTGGGCTGCAGGTTCAATCCTGACCAAGGGCGACAGTAACATAGAATACTTAACACAGCTTAACACTTGTACCTGGTCATGGTTAACAGAACGAGAATAGTCTACCCCTGTGGATTGAATAAGGGGTTCGGTTCGAAGTTCCGTGAAGGCTCCTGAGTTCGAAAAGTAGGCTCCCGAGTTCAAAGAGAGTATACCCCCGTTGGTTGAATAAAGGGTCGGATTCAAAGTTCCATAAAGGCTCCTGATTACGACAAGAAGGTTCCAGAGTTCGAAAAGGTTCCCAAGCCCGACAAGAAATACCTGAAGAAGGCTGGAGGGCACATCGGCCGAACCGTTAGTTAAAAAGTTCAGAGGAAAGGAATCTTCAAATATCAAATACAAGTATCATTGATGGACATAAACTCCAAAACAAATCACTCACCTCAGATATCTCATCAATCCTCCAACATGGATCACAAATAACCGAGTAGTGAACTTTTCCAAGTCGGACAAGAAATACCTGAAGAAGGCTGGAGGGCACATCGGCCGAACCATTGTGTAGATAACAATAAAGATGAGGACAATAGTCCGAATAATCCAAATAATCATGTCACATCACAAAAGTTCATAGAAAAGGAATCTTCAAATATCAAATACAAGTATTATTGATGGACATAAACTCCAAAACAAATCACTCACCTCAGATATCTCATCAATCCTCCAACGAGGATCACAAATAACCGACTATTGAACTTTTCCAAGTCGGACAAGAAATACCTGAAGAAGGCTGGAGGGCACATCGGCCGAACCGTTGTGTGGATAACAATAAAGACGAGGACAATATTTTGAATAATCCAAATAATCAAGTCACATCTCAAAAGTTCATAGAAAAGGAATCTTCAAATATCAAGTATCATTGATGGACATAAACTCCAAAACAAATCACTCACCTCAGATATCTCATCAATCCTCCAACGGGGATCGCAAATAACCGAGTAATGAACTTTTATGTTATATTTTCTCTTGAAGGTCGGCAAGATCGTTGTTGGTCTTCAAGTAACATTTAACTCAACTGAAAAGCAAAGAATAAATTAAATTAAATTAAATTAAATTAAATGAATAATTAAATAATAAACTAAAACACTCGTACTTGTTTGTATTTATGAGATAAGGCTTGATATGAATAATTTTGATATTTCGGACTGTTGTCCTCATCGTTGTCTATAAACACAAAATTCAACGTTTTTAATTGAATTTTATTCATTCATTAGATATAAAAAATAGAAAATCGACTAAAAATTATGAAAGCAGCTAAAAATGTATTAGTGCTCTTCCAATATGTGATCTACCGAAGGTTTGTGATCTACTATTTATCTACTATTCATGGCCTGTGATCTACTAGGAAAAAAGAAGACAGGGTTAGGGTTAGGGTTAGGGTTTAGGGTTAGGGTTAGTTTAATGGGAAAATAATGGGTAGTTAATGGGTAGATCACATATTGGAATGTAAACAACTCGGTAGATCACATATTGGATTAGAAACTATTCGGTAGATCACATATTGGAAGAGCACCAATTTATTTTAAAAACTTCTACATTTAAATTTTTCTTTAAAAGTAGTGATTCCTATTTAATGTTTTCACATAAAAAACTTTTAAATTCTATTAAGATAGGACAATTCCTTGATTTCTGTTAATTTTTTTTTCAATCAGTGTTAGTGAATTAGTACTGTAAAAATATTCTACTTCTAGGCTACCATAGTTTAAAAATATTTGGCGGGAAAAGTTTAAAGTTTGAAAGTTTTGTATTTATGAAAAAGTGGAGTTGTTTTTCTACGTGTTTTGAACAAAAAAGGATTTTACAAGGACATAAAATACAAACATGTGAATATTTTTTCTGTATATAGTGCATTTAACGTTTTTTTGCTATTGATTTCCAAGAAAAAACTGACGTTTTGAATTATATATAACGTGTCTCTGAATTTTTGAGATGAGGCTTGATAATTAGTATTAATTGTATTATTCGGATTATTGTCCTCATCTTCATCGTTATTTGTAACGTCGTACAAATAACAATGAAGATGAGGACAATAGTCCGAATAATACAAATAATACTAATTTATATAACGTGTTATGTTTTAAGTACGTAAAGTTATTTACAAAAGCAGTAATTTTTGGCGAATTTAATGTTTAAAATTATTAAAAATTAATTACATTAAAAAAAACGAATAAAAATTAAATCAATTGTTTTAGGTTAAATTTTAGGTTTATTAAAAGAATAGTAACATAATAATAATTAGTAAAATGACAAAAAAAAGAAAAATAATATAACATTATTTTGCTTCCTATTTTTTACTAATGTTTATGTCACTATTTTTCAAATAAACCTAAAATTTAACCACAAATAATCGATTCAATTTTTATTCATTTTTAAGTGAAAAAGAACGTGTTTTTGGCAGTGCCTAATTCTTAGGATTTAGAAATGTTTGTAATTCTGAAATATTCAATCCAATCATATAGGATTCGAACGAAAGTCTTTTCCGATACAAAAATGTTTTATCAAATACTTTGTTTAAATGTTTAAATGTTAAATTTATATATTTTATTTATTTGTTTCAGTTCTCTTCGAAACCTGTAGAATTCTATGCAAACGGCATAAAACAACTTCCAGAACGTTGGCAAAGATGTGTGGATCATAAGGGAGACTATTTTCAACATTTTAGAGACACTGACGAATGAGGTATTTATCACGTACCCCACGTGTACAGGTTATGCAAAAAGGCCCGATTAATCTGGCACCACCCACGAACCGAAGCTCAAGGTGGGGGGGGGGTACAAAAATACGTTGATCCCGTCGGCATTTCCCTTAAAGGGGGTGCCTCAGGCACCTGGCAATAAACTTAGCCCTGCCCCTTTAAATCAAGGGGGCAGGTGTTGCCTGGGGGGGGGGTCTGGGATCAACGTTGTTAATTATTTTATCGGTCCAGCGGCCAAAGCTTATTAGACCTTTTTGTTTATATTTCTCAATTTACATGTTGCCCTCGTTGGTTAAATGAATACAATTTTGTATCGGACAAGACTTTCGTTTCAATCCTATATCTTCCCGTTTAGTTAAAAAGATATTTAACATTTACCTGTCTAAATATTGTTCTACTATTAATGGTAATCTGAACTTTAGCTACATAAATGAGAGTAAGCTCCCCTTGTTTATTTCACTTTGAGGAAGCCGTATGTTTAGGTCGGCTATTTTCATTTCACCGTAATTCTACCTGAAAATACGAATTTGTTCGAATCAATACAACTGCATGATTTAACACGAAAATATTATAAAACGTTTTCTTAATTGTGCTTGCGCATTATTTGAATGCACTTGTTATTAAGAACACATTTGGTATACAACATCTGGAGCTCCGGGGATTTGGAAGTACGCCTTCATTGCCAATACTTCCAGGTCCACTCTCACCCGGAGCGGTAGTACCTGTTAGGGTCCCATCTATGGATTGAATAGATTAAAAATAGTTAAAAATGTGTTTGAAAAATTGAGTTCCCAACAAGGATGAATATAATTGTTATATACCCTACCTATGAATATTAATGGGTATGTCCCAATCCTCATATACCCTACCTATGAACATTAATGGGTATGTCCCAATCCTCATATACCCTACCTATGAACATTAATGGGTATGTCCCAATCCTCATATATCTTACCTATGAACATTAATGGGTATGTCCCAATCCTCATACACTCTACCTATGAACATTAATGGGTATGTCCCAATCCTCATACACTCTACCTATGAACATCAATGGGTATGTCCCAATCCTCTTAAATGCAAGAGTATTATGCTGGCTGATGAGTTTTATACCACTAGTCGTGGTTTACCTTCTTCATGCCGCTGGCGAGTATTGTATTTTGTTAATGTTATAAAGATTCTATTTCTCTGTTTGGTTATTTCTTATTTAGTAACTTTTGTTTGATCACAACAAAAACAAAACGACTTCGGCATAAATATCCAAACAAGGGCTGACACGCCGTAAAAACCAACCAACCATATCAGAGACTTGGCGCTAAACAATCTACCCAAAGAACAAAGGTTGGTGACAGACAATGCGAAAGAATTCATAAAAAAAAGAAAATAGAGAATTTGAATATGACATGCGAAGTGAACGTAGTTGCACATCTACGCCTCTAGATATCACGATTTGACACTATTCCCAGCCAGTGTGCCACGGGGCCTCCCCCATCTGGGTTGACGTCGGTTTCTTATCATAACTGCAAGCATGAATAGTGGTTTTACCCAGAGCTGATAAAAAAAATAAAATTGATAATGAATATAAAAAACAGCAACATTCAAACGTAAAAAACAAATCCAACTAACGTCATTGTACAAAAATATTAAAATCTCAATAGGAGTATCTAAAACTTACAACAACAACAACACATTTCGAATAAATCCAAAGCCGAATGAATAAAATCAAATTATTTATAACATAAACAATAGCAATCAGTATTGAAAAATGATGTAATGAATATGTAAATACCTTGGTACCCCCTCACTATAATCTGATTGGACAGTGCCATGTATAAATATTCGACACTGTAATGGTCAAGTACCTATACCTAAGCATACAACCTAAGCTTACTCGCCAGACTACACCACGACTGCTCGGAGACGTATTGCTATTCGACGCACCAGCGACAACTGCGATAATATACCAAATACCAACTTCAGAATATTATCCCTTAACCCGGATATATATAAAAACAATCATCCAGCCCAAAATTGACTTTCTTAATAACTTTCTCATTGTTGGCTCTGTCTACCTGTATTTTCCCATGAAAACGTTATTTTCAATTTTACAACACCCAAGGGGGTTTATATAGACAACTTTTAGAAAGTCCACTCTAAAGCGAAAGTTATAAACAGATATAGCATTGAAAAACAATCATCCAGCCAAAAACTGACTTTCTTAATAAGCTACTGACCTTAGTAATTATTAATATTAATTCATATATAATAAATTTAGTTCTTGTGCTTTTATATATTTTTGAGTATGTAGCAGAAGGAATAGGATGTATATTTGCACATTGATTCTAGTAAGTAGGTTTCGTTTGGTTTGTTTTGTTTTATGGCATATCAACCTCAGTGGGTCATTTAATGCCAATAAAGTTTTGAAATAAATCAATTCTTAATGGATAATACAATTTTTTTATAAATACATTTTTCTATTTAACCCATAGATGGGACCCTAACAGGTACTACCACTCCGGGTCAGAGTGGACCAGGGAGCAATGGTGATGAAGGGGTGCTCCACATTCCCCAAACCTCCAAAACTAGAACCTCACCATCAGATAGAGTTTAACGTCATTCCCAGGACATGTAGACCCACATCCACCTGGGCTCTAGTAAGTAGGATTGTCACCTTTGCAAATTAAAATACAAGACACTCTATTCAAAATCAACTGATTTAAATAATAAAAAAAAAAAAAAGCAAAAAACCCAACAATATTTTAATTATTTTAATGTTATAAAATACTGAGAATAATTCTTTTTTTGTCGAAAAATAATTTTAGGTAAAAAGAAAGATACGAATGTTTTCGGTTTTTTTTTTGCATTTCAATGGCTGTGAATATGACTTAGGGACCAACAACAATCTGATCCGGCATTCAAGGTAAAATGTTATAACATTTGTAAAAGTTTGGTACTTCAGTGTTTCTTATTGTCAGTCCGCCGGACCGGTTCCGGCCCGTGGAGTACTACCTGCCGGCCCACAGGTGCCACACATGACTTCTAAAAATGTGTATAGTTTTGAAGTACGGCGACCGTACTGGAAATAGATTTGAAGTACGGTAACCCTACTGGAAATAGATTTCTAAAAATATCAACTTTTTTCCTTCTCATTGTGATAGGCCTTCAAAATCAATCTACAAACTATATATATATATATATATATATATATATATATATATATATAAAGTCGTCAGGTGGACTAAAGTCGGTATCAGCCAGATAGCGAGGCAGTCTATCCCCTTTTCACAAACGGTAGCTCATGGGACGACGGGCACAAAAAATGCGTTGTTCCCGTCAATGTGTGGAGGCTGAAAAGAGGATAATTGGTAGTAAAAGTGTTATAAACATTTAAGCATTCAAAATTAATCTTATTTAGTCACCCTTGATGATGGTACTTCGAAGTGCCGAAAGTACTTGGGATACAAACTTCAGTGGACTCATCCTCGGAAAAGCTCGTTAATAAACTTGTTAAACATTAGACATATATATATATATATATATATAATATATATATATATATATATATATATACTACTACTACTACTACTAACCCCTCCGCCCGAGCAGGGTGTGATACAAGGTCAATTTCTTGAGCGGAGTTCAACAGCTTTGAATTCAGAGTTTTCCTTCTCCTAGACGGTTGCCCAACCAAGGTTAAAGAGCCCAGTCTACCCTACTGTTTATCCATAGCTGAAGGCAAAGTAAGATTCATACCTTTACCCATGAGTATTAGCGCCATGTGAAATGCAAACAGCTCCGTCCAGGAATTGAACTAGGATCGACGAGTCCATTTCCTACGACTCTAACCATTAGACCACGCGTCTCCATTATATATATTATATATATATATATATATATATATATATATATATTATATATATATATATATATATATATATATTATATATATATATATTATATATATATATATATAATATATATATATATATTATATATATATATATATATATATATATATATATATATATAAAGGAGCTGATGGTAGGTGTGGCGCTCCACCTCAGACGCAAAAACAATCTCCTTGGTCTAGCGCTAGTGAAAAGGGATAGACTCCCTGGCTCATTGGCTGATACCAACTTTATGCCACCCAGATATATATATATATATATATATATATATATATATATATTATATATATATATATATAATATTTGAAGGCAATTACAATAAAATAAAATTCGATAATTATTGAAAATAATCATGACAAGCAAACTCGGTGAATAACGCGTGCGACGTGTGGAATACCGTACGGCTGTTTCAACCTTATTAGGTGCTTGTCATGATTATTTTCCAATAATTATCGAATTTTATACGATATACGCATTGTAATTGCCTTCAAAAATATAGATAATAATATACTTTACTTAACAATGCTTCAAAAAGCAAAATCATCAAATACTATTATATATATATATATATCCTTATTTTCATAGGTCATAATGTTGTTAGTGCAATAAATCTTTTTGGTGCTATCATCATCATCATCATCAGCAGCAGCAGCAGCAGCATCATCATCATCATCGTCATCATCATCATCGTCATCATCATCACCATCATCTCTAAATTAAATATTAATTCTCGCACCACATCCTCCTGACTTTGACCTCCATATTTTTTGTTTTAAACTGATACTTACCAACCGCTGCAAACACGCACACACCATTTTTCCTTTCTTCTGAACATCAATCATCCCCCCCCCCCCAACTCCCACGGTTTCAAACTCGACCGTCCCTGTCAATTATTTTTTGGTCTCACCCATCCCGGTGGCCATCCCCCATATCCCCCCGCCAATTCTGTGTGGATAATTCTTAGATTCAGCTGAAAATTTTCACTTCGTCTTTTTTTTCTTTTTGTTTTTTTCTTTTTTTTTTTCTTTTTTTTTTTTGGTATTTGTATCGTTCCTGCTTTCCTTCCACATTTTACAAATCAATGATTTATCCCAAGGGATCTTTCACAAAGAACAAACTTTCATTTTGGAGGAGAAAAAAAAAAAAAAAAAGAGATCAGACCAGGACGGTCGGCTAATGATTTTTTAAAAATTTCTTCATTTACGTTTTTAAAATTTTTTTTTTTTTTCACTTCTATTTTTAATTTTTTTTTTTTTTCAAATTTTGTTTCCTTTCTGGATTTCCTTTCAACATTTTCATTAAAAAAAATTCTCTATAATTTTTTTGAGTTTTTAGTGTTTTATATATTTTTCATTTTCAAATATTTATGTTTTAATGGAGTTTCTTGCTTCTATCTCTATGGTGTATTCGGCATGCACAACCTTCAACAACAACAACAACAACAACAACAACAACAACAACGGGAAATAGAAAAAAGAAATCAAACAAATTTGTATATAATAATAATAATAATAATAATAATAATAATAATAATAATAATGTAGACTTTGTGGTAATAGAGATGAGACTGTAAACCATATACTCTGAGAATGTAGCAAAGTAGCACAACGAGAATATAAAGCTAGACACGACTGGGTTGGGAAGGTGATCCACTGGGAATTATGCAAAAAATTAAATTTTGGCCACACAACAAAATGGTATATGCATAAACCAGAATCTGTTCTTGAGAACGAAACACACAAAATTCTCTGGGACTTTGAGATAAAAACGGATCACCTTATCCCAGCAAGAAGGCCAGACCTAGTGTTGATAAACAAAAAAGAAAGAACTTGTCAACTGGTGGATTTTGCAGTGCCAGCAGATCACAGATTAAAGGAAAATGAAAAAATAGACAAATATCTGGACCTTGCCAGAGAAACTGAAAAAGTTATGGAATATGAAAGTGAAAGTGATACCAATTGTGGTTGGTGCACTTGGAACAGTCCCAAAGGGATTGGAAAAGGGTTTGGAAAGTTTAGATATCAGAGGAAGGATTGAAACCATTCAGAACACTGCACTGCTGCAATCTGCCAGAATACTCAGAAGAGTCCTGGAGACCTGAGGAGACTTGCTGTCACTCAGACTCCAGTGAAAGACCATCAGCTATCACTGATGTGAAAACTCAAAAAGAGTAAATTATAATAATAATAATAATCTACTTATATGTATAAAACACAATGTTACACAAGCACATATATGGACACACACACACACACACACACACACACATATATATATATATATATATATATATATACTCGTTGATTTGAGTTCAATTCCTAGACGAAGCTGTTGGCATTTCACATAGCGCTAATACCCCCGGGAAAGGTATGAATCCATATATTCTCCCTCCAGCTATGGTTTAAATAGTAGGGCGGACTGGGCTCTTCAGCCTTGGGTAGGTAACCAGTCTAGGAGAGGGATAACTCTGAATTCAAAATTCCTGAGGGCGGTCGTTGATTGGGTTTGTGGCAACCCTTGATGCACCAATTCTTTCCTATCGACTGTGCCAAAAAGTGTGGATGGTCCAACACAAGCCTTCACCACTATAAACAAATCCCTGTGTGGGAGTTCATTGTGTGTATGAACCCTCATACGTCGAAAATCGACGGGAGAGTCCATTTATATATATATATATATGTGTGTGTGTGTGAAACTCGAGTAGGTTAATACCGTGTACCTTTATATTAATAAATTTGCTCTACTAACGTATTGAGCACTTTATATTTGTTATATCGCTGCCTTATCATTGTGAAAATTGAATCAACTAACCACCGTGACCATTTTCACCGGTAAGTCACTTTTTTCCACAAATACCATATATATATATATATATATATATATATATATATATATATATATATATATATATATATAGTGTTCTGTGTTTTTTGTTCGTTTTTATTGGTCCGTCTGGTTCAGCTAATTTAAATGACTACTGTGGTTAGTACTATTTAATTCGTTTTGCTCCTTGTCTCTGTAGTCAGATCTTAGCCCTGAAGAGCATTAAGCGAAACTAATAGTAGGTTCATCTGACTCATTAGATTTATCTTTATATATATATATATAAATATATATATATATACCAACTCCTCCGCACGAGCAGGATGCGACACAAGGTCAATTTCTTAAGCGGAGTTTAACAGGTTTGAATTCAGAGTTTTCCTTCTCTTAGACAGGTTGCTTTACCAAGGTTGAAGAGCCCAGTCTGTCCTACTATCTTCCCATAGCTGGAGGGAGTATAGTTGGATTCATACCTTTCACAAGGGCATTAGCGCTATAGGAAATGCAAGCAATGTTGTCTAGGATTTGAACTCGGGTCGACGAATCCATTTCCTACAACTCTAACCATTATGCCACACACACACACACACACACACACACACACACACACACAAGAACCTCTTTATCACCCCAGCTATGGTTAAATATCACTAATGGTTTTCTACAACATGGATGGCTTTAGCATTAAATAATCCGCAAAGGTTGCTATGTCATGAACAAGACCCCGTAGTTAGTTTGAAATAGGTTTATTGGAGTTAAAAGCGTAGGCGGGTAGATTTCCGTTGGATGACCCCAACTGACCCCTAGAGAGGCGTGAATCTCGTGCACCATGAGAAAAGCGTAACTAGTTAGATTCAGATACAAACTGACACCGAAGAAGAGAGCCCGTGTATATCTCTGCTGGGTTTGTTATCTCCCCGCGCGGAAGAACATGGGCTAGAGGAATAAATCTTGATCAAGGAAATAAAAGTCTTGTGAGTTGATTAATTGCATGACTAAAAACTAGCCCTATGTGTTTCGATTATTGATTTTTTTTTATTGAAATCCGATCGGCCAGTCCTGTTTCTGAATAGTAGCTTAACGTGTGTAAAGTTTCATCAGGATTGGATCACTGGTGTAGGCACCAACTGGTGATACACAGACAGAAAGAAATCGCCATTTATGTAAGTAAAGTAAATTCGTTGGGGTGGCCTAACGTCGGCATCAGCCAGACAGCGAGGGAGTCTATCCCCTTTTCACTTGCATTAGACTAAGGAGATTGTTTTGGCGTCAGCTCCTCACAGAATCCTTGTGCTACACATACGCTGAGTTTACGAAGGCCGGTATTGAACCAGGAACCTTGTGGTTCCTAATCGAACGTTCTATCGACTGAGCTAAACCGGCCCTATTTTATATAGTAGATTATTATTATTATTATTATTATTATTATTATTATTATTATTATTATTATTATTGATTTTTTCATGCCAGCGTTAGCTGATGGTCTTTCACTGGAGTCTGAGTCTGAGTGACGACAAGTCTCTTTAGATCTCCAGGACTCTTCTGAGTATTCTAGCCGATTGCAGCAATGCAGTAGTCTGGATAGTCTCAATTCTTTCTCTGATTTCGATTTCCTCAAGTCTTTTTGCAAAGCTTCTTGGGCCGTTATTTTTTTCAGGCTTTTTAGGACCGTTATTATTATTATTATTATTATTATTATTATTATTATTATTATTATTATTATTATTATTATTTTCACTCCTTTTGAATTTTTCTAACCGATTGCAGCAGTGCAGTAGTCTGGATGGTCTCAATTCTTCCCCTGATTTCCAGGCCCTCCAGTCTTTTTTCAAAGTTTACTGGGACCGTTCCAAGTACACCAACTACAATTGGTATCACTTTCACTCTCATATTCCACAACGTTTTCAATTCTCTGGCAAGGCCCAGGTATTTATCCATCTTTTCGTTTTCTTTCAGCTTCCCCCTGTGATTTGCTGGAACCACAAAGTCCATCAGTTGACACGTTCTCTTTTTTTTTTGTTAATCAACACTAAGTCTGGTCTCCTGGCTGGGATAGGGTGATTCGTCTTTATCTCAAAGTCGCAGAGAATTTTATGCATTTCATTCTCAAGAACAGATTCTTGTTTATGTATATACCATTTTCTTGTATGGTCAAAATTTATTTTTTTGCATAATTCCCAGTGGATCACCTTCCCAACCCAGTCGTATCTAGCTTTGTATTCCCGTTGTACTAATTTGCTACATTCACTTTATTATTATTTACTCCTTTTGAGTTTTCACATCAGTGTTAGCTGATGGTCTTTCACTGGAGTCTGGGTGACAACAAGTCTCCTCAGGTCTCCAGGACTCTTCTGAATATTCTGGCAGATTGCAGCAGTGAGAGTGTTCTGGATGGTATCAATCCTTCCTATGATTTCCAGACTTTCCAAACCCTTTTCCAAATCCTTTTGGGACTGTTCCAAGTGCACCAACTACAATTGGTATCACTTTCACTTTCATGTTCCACAACTTTTTCAGTTCTCTGGCAAGGTCCAGATATTTGTCCATTTTTTCATTTTCCTTTAGCTTCACCCTGTGATCTGCTGGAGCTTCAAAATCCACCAGTTGACAAGTTCTTTCTTTTTTGTTAATCAACACTAGGCCTGGTCTTCTTGCTGGGATAAGGTGATCCGTTTTTATTTCAAAGTCCCAGAGAATTTTATGCGTTTCGTTCTCAAGAACAGATTCTGGTTTATGCATATACCATTTTGTTGTATGGTCAAAATTAAATCTTTTGCATAATTCCCAGTGGGTCACCTTCCCGACCCAGTCGTGTCTAGTTTTGTATTCCCGTTGTGCTAGTTTGCTACATTCGCAGAGTACATGGTTTACAGTCTCATCTCTATTACCGCAAAGTCTACATTTATTATTTTGTTGGGTCCTATCAATTTTTGCTTTGATGTAGTTTGTCCTTATGGCATTATTTTGTGCAGTAATTATTAGTGATTCAGTTTCTCTTTTGAGGTTTCCTTTTCTTAACCATGTCCAAGTCTTTCCATGTGCAACCCTTGTATTTGTCGTTTGAAGGGTCCATATAATTGTTTTCTTCTTCTTCTTTTCTTCTTCTTCTTCTTCTTCTTCTTTTCTTATTATTATTATTATTATTATTATTATTATTATTATTATAAGTGTCCATATTATTATTATTATTATTTTTATTATTATTATTATCATATGTACCTCTATTGGCTATTGAAACGTTTACCTCTTAAAGTTCTTTGTTTTAAGGTTTTTCTTAGGTAAAATCTTTTCCCCTCCTTTT
>CM042173.1:63398921-63419643 GCA_023376005.1 Doryteuthis pealeii
CCCAGCTAGTGGTTTAAATTCACTAATTATCTACAACATGGAATTGGCCTTTAGCATTAAATAACATCCGCAAAGGTTCTATGTGTCATGAACAAGACCCCGTTACTTTGTTTGAAATAGGTTTTATTGGATGTTAAAAGCGGGGTAGGCGGGTAGATTTTCCGTTGGATGACCCCAACTACCCCTAGAAGACCGAGCTGTGAATCTCGTTGCACCATGAAAGAGAAAACCCACCGTAACTAAGTTAGATTCAGATACAAAACTGACACCGAAAAGAGAGCCCCGTTATATCTCTGCTGGGTTTGTTATCTCCCGCGCGGAAAGAAACATGGGGCTAGAGGAATAAATCTTGAATCAAGGAAATTAAAAAAAAGTCTTCCGAATTGTAGTACACTACATCTAGATATTAATGGCATGCTAAAAAAAAAAAAAAAAAAAAAAAAAAAATATAATAAAATTAAAAAAAAAAAAAACTAGCCCTATGTGTGTTCCGATTATTGAATTTTTTTTATTGAAATCCGATCGGGGCCAGTCCTGTTTTTCTGTAATAGTAGCTTAAAACGTGTGTAAAGTTTCATCAGATGTGATCACTGGTGTTAGGCACCAACTGGTGATACACAGACAGAAAGAAATCGCCATTTATGTAAGTAAAGTAAAATTCGTTGGGGTGGCCTAACTCGGCATCAGCCAGACAGCGAGGTTTCTATCCCCTTTTCACCTTGGCATTAGACTAAGGAGAGATTGTTTTGGCGTCAGCTCCTCACAGGAATCCTGTTGCTACACATACGCTTGAGTTTACGAAGGCCGGTATTTGAACCAGGAACCTTGTGGTTCCTATCGAACGTTTCTAATTTCGACTGAGCTAAACCGGCCCTATTTTATATAGTAAGATTATTATTTATATTATTATATTATTTATTATTTATTATTTATTATTAATTATTATTGATTTTTTCATGCCAGCGTAGCTGATGGTCTTTTCACTGGAGTCTCTGAGTCGAGTGACGACAAGTCTCTTTAGATCTCCAGGACTCTTCTGAGTATTTTCTAGCCGATTGCAAGCAAGCAGTAGTCTGGATAGTCTCAATTCTTTCTCTGATTTCGATTTCCTCAAGATCTTTTTGCAAAGCTTCTTGGCCGTTATTATTTTTCAGGCTTTTTAGGACGTTTATTAATTTATATTATTATCTATTATTATTATTATTTTATTATTTATATATATTATATATTTTTCACTCCTTTTGAATTTTTTTTTCTTAACCGATTGCCAGCAGTGCAGTAGTTCGATCTCAATTCTTCCCCTGATTTCCAGGCCCTCCAGTCTTTTTTCAAAGTTTACTGGACCGTTCCAAGTACACCAACTACAATTGTATCACTTTCACTCTCATATTCCACAACTCGTTTTTCAATTCTCTGGCAAGGCCCAGTATTATCCATCTTTTCTTTTCGTTTTCTTTCAGCTTCCCCCTGTGAGTTGCTGGAACCACAAAGTCCATCAGTTGTACACGTTCTCTTTTTTTTTTTGTTAATCAACACTAAGTCTGGTCTCCTGGCTGGATAGGGTGATTCGTCTTATATCTCAAAGTCGCAGAGAATTTTATGCATTTCATTCTCAGAACAGATCCTTGTTTATGTAATACCATTTTCTTGTATGGTCAAAATTTATTTTTTTGCATAATTCCCAGTGGATCACCTTCCCAACCCAGTCGTATCTAGCTTGTATTCCCGTTGTACTAATTTGCTACATTCACTTTATTATTATTTACTCCTTTTGAGTTTTCACATCAGTGTTAGCTGATGGTCTTTCACTGGAGTCTGGGTGACAACAAGTCTCCTCAGGTCTCCAGGACTCTTCTGAATATTCTGGCAGATTGCAGCAGTGAGAGTGTTCTGGATGGTATCAATCCTTCCTATGATTTCCAGACTTTCCAAACCCTTTTCCAATCCTTTTGGGACTGTTCCAAGTGCACCAACTACAATTGGTATCACTTTCACTTTCATGTTCCACAACTTTTTCAGTTCTCTGGCAAGGTCCAGATATTTGTCCATTTTTTCATTTTCCTTTAGCTTCACCCTGTGATCTGCTGGAGCTTCAAAATCCACCAGTTGACAAGTTCTTTCTTTTTGTTAATCAACACTAGGCCTGGTTTCTTGCTGGATAAGGTGATCCGTTTTTATTTCAAAGTCCCAGAGAATTTTATGCGTTTCGTTCTCAAGAACAGATTCTGGTTTATGCATATACCATTTTGTTGTATGGTCAAAATTAAATCTTTTGCATAATTCCCAGTGGGTCACCTTCCCGACCCAGTCGTGTCTAGTTTTGTATTCCCGTTGTGCTAGTTTGCTACATTCGCAGAGTACATGGTTTACAGTCTCATCTCTATTACCGCAAAGTCTACATTTATTATTTTGTTGGGTCCTATCAATTTTTGCTTTGATGTAGTTTTGTCCTTATGGCATTATTTTGTGCAGTAATTATTAGTGATTCAGTTTCTCTTTTGAGGTTTCCTTTTCTTAACCATGTCCAAGTCTTTCCATGTGCAACCTCTTGTATTTGTCGTTTGAAGGGTCCATATAATTGTTTTTCTTCTTCTTCTTCTTCTTCTTCTTCTTCTTCTTCTTCTATTATTATTATTATTATTATTATATTATTATTATAAGTTCCATATTATTATTATTATTATTATTATTATTATATTATCATATGTACCTCTATTGGCTATTGAACGTTACCTCTAAGTTCTTTGTAAGTTTCTTTAGGTCGCTTGAACAATTCTATCGTAGGAATAAAAAATAAATAAAGGAAATACAGTAGATGAATTAGCGAATACAGAGATAAAAAAAAAGGTTTCATTTCTGAATGAAAATGTCTTATGTTTCGCTATTTTGTTAAAACATCTGTTCCTATTCCTTAATTTTTTTCTCACTAGAAGAGAAAAAAATGCCAAATTCACAATGATAAAAAAAAAAAGAAAAAGAAAAGAAAGAAAAAAAGAAAAGAAAAAAAATAATAAACAAAAAACAAAACAAACTAAACAAAACACGTCAGAAAGGAAATCTGCAGAATCAACACAATAAGAAGAGAAGAGAAAGAAGAGAAAGAGGAGATTCTATATTTATTCCCAAAGACTGGTGTGCGTGTGTGTGTGCGCATGCGCGTATGTGCGCATGCGTATGTGTACAAAGATATTTTACTACTTGACTATAGAGAACGAAACAGATTGAAAGTTTGATGAGAATAATAATCTGGAATTAACAGTAAAAATCGTCGGAGTGGCCTAAAGTCGGTATCAGCCAAACAACGAGGGTAGTCTATCCCCTTTTCACTAGCACTAGACCGAGATTGTTTTTTTTTGCACCTGAGGTGGAGCGCCACACCTACCATCAACTCCTTACTTTACCGCACAGATCCCTGCGCTACTCATTGTTACAATTTTATGGGCCATCCTTTAGGTTTCAAGCAAGAGCGCTTGTCGCAGCGGAAATCCTTGGTAAAGAATCCTTTGGTTGTTCCTTGGTGCTCCTCAGTATTGCAAGTCCTTCGTCAATGATTGCAAATGGACGGCTCTCAGTATCAGTGCTTAAGTAGTTAACCAGCCACACATTATGGTTGTTGATTGGCGGAGGAATAAACCACGTGACCCCGCCTAGTTTATAAATTTAGGTGGTGTATTGTAGCACAGCCTATATATCGAAATATAGGGCGCCTCACATGGTGTAATGGTTAGCAAAGTAGACTCACGGATCATTGTTAATGAGTTCGATTCTCATTAGGTGCCCCATACTTCTGGCCTTGTGCCACATCTAAGCTTAGCTTAGTAAATAACTATATATCAAAATATTCCAACACTCATTTCCTGAGTTGGCGAGGGCCGGTATTGAACCAAGAACCTTGCAATTCCTAGACGACTCTACTGACTGAGCTAAACCGGTCCCTTAATTAACAGTAATTTGTCTAATTGTTAATTAGAGGCAGGATATATGTTATTTTGATTGTTTCGGACTGCTGTCCTCGTTTTTATTGGGAAATATTTCTATTGTTGTATTATATCGGTCCGTAGCAACTTGATATTATTTATTTGAATTTTTTAGATGAGGCTTGTTATTTGTATTGTTCTGCCTTTTCGGTCTGTTGTCCTCATTCTATTGCAAATATACATATACAAAGTTTCGACCGTTGTACCCTCCGGCCAGCTTCATGTGTTTCTTGTCATTGTTGAATTATATTGGGGCTGTTGTCCTCATCTTTATTGTGAAATATACTTACACAACATTTCGGCCGATGTACACTCCGATCTTCTTCATTCTTGTTTTATATCGGGTCCGTACCGATTTGATATTACTTGTCTGACATTTTGAGATGAGGCTTGATATCTGTCTTATTTCGATTTTTCAGACTGTAGTCCTCATCTTTATTGAAACATTGTGGTTTCATATTTCACAATAAAGAGGAGGACAATAGACCGAAAAATCAAAATAATACATATCAAGTCTCATCTAAAAAATTCAAACTAATAATATCAAATCGGTACGGACCTGTTATAATATGCTAGGATAGATAAGAAACACCCGAAGAAGACCGGATGGCACAACGGTCGAATCATTGTGGTTTTATATTTCATAATACAGACGAGGACAACAGACTGAAAAATCAAAATAATACATATCAAGTCTCATCGAAAAAAAACAAACTCAAAATTATTAATATCAAATTGGTACGGACCATCAGATAGAGTTTAACGTTATATCCAGATCATTAACAGTCTCGCCACCGCCTTCTAGCACATATATGATAAAAATGCATAATTGGAAGCGTGTTGTGTAATGGTTAAAGTCATGGGAAATGGATTCATCGCCCCGAGTTCAAATCCTGGATGTGGTAATTGCATTTCACTTAGCGCTAATACCATTGGAAAGGTATGAATCCTACCATCTCTGCAGCTATGAATAAATTGTTGGATAGACTGGGCTCTTTAACCTTGGTTAGGCAACCGGTCTAGGAGAAGGAAAACTCTGAATTCAAATCTGTTGAACTCCACTTAAGAAATTGACATTGTGTCACATCCTGCTCGTGCGGAGGGGCTGGTAAATATATATATATAATAAAAAGAGTTGGAGGTTTGCCATAAGGGCATAGGGGTTGGGACATTCATATAGGAGCTAGGGCTTGATATGCCCAACCGATTGGTCGAAGGGAGCCTCTCCGACCGCGCGTCTATTCTAAGTAAGAGCCATAGTGGGGTGTTGCATGTCATGGACTGCTCAGTCACCAGGGTTCCATTCTAAAGCATCACCGAGATTGATATGCCGTAAAACAAAACAAAGAGGTTCTAAGTTCGCAATTGGTCCAACTAACGGCTTCTTCGTCGTTATGATTGTAGGAACAAGTTCCGTTTTTTAGTCTATCTGTAGTATCAGCAGCAGCAGCAGCAGCAGCAGCAGCAGCAGCCAACTTGTTTAGTACGAAGGTTCTTTCACAAGCAGCAGCAGCAGCAGCAGCAGCAGCAGCAGCAATTCTTTCAGTTCCAGATATGCATTGACCCACAAATGTCCATTTCCATCCTTGTCATTGTACAGGAACTTTAGTGGCCTCCCCAGGGTGAGGAGTCTGAGCCGATGTGAATAGCAGGTCTTCCCTGTCCAACAGCTTTTATATTGTCCAACATTAAACACAACTGTCACAGGTCTTGTTAGATTATAAATTATTCAATTGTCTATTTCTTTGCATTGGATAGATTAAGTTTACAAGGTTTGGTGCTATTCGTAGAATTGCGTCCCGGACCCCTGCCTTAAAAAACGCTAGACGGTGATAGCTGAAAAACAACTCTTCGAATGAAGTCCCTAGCTGAAGCTGATCGTACCTATTGTACAATTGCGATACGATATTTTTTTTTAAATTAAAAATGACCTGACATTTTTATTATTAAAATATAAAAGGATATCTAAATATTCAGATTTTTTTAATGTCTTGTTTTTAGTTAAAATAAAAAAAGAATATCTAAATATTTCGATTTTTTATTTGTAATTGTTTGTTGGAAAAAAATATATTAAAATAAAATAAAAATACCGAAATACTTGTTTTTTGTGCAAAAATTATGAAGATTTTATTTATATTCAAAGATATTTAAAAATTAAAATATACATAGAAATTACATTGAAATTCTATTTAAAAATGCCCAGGATTTGTAAATCTCAAACGTAAACAAATCAATGCACCAGGTGCCCCCCCCCCCGCTTACCCGGGCGATGCTGAGTAGCCTCTTCTATTTTGATATAAGGTATAGTTTATTTATTGGCATTTCAGTCTCGGAAGACTATGATAAAGTTTTGTGCTCCTGAAGTTACAGCGCCTCCTGTGAAGTCCAATGTTTAAAAAACATTCTCGACCACAGATGTCGCATTTGAAAGCTGTCCCTGAAGATGTTGATGTACCGGTGCTTTGTTGCCGCAGTTTTCTTCTGGACCTCCTAGCTTCATGGTGTTGCGCCAGGGTGACTTCAGACATGAACAGTACTCTACGGAGTACATATATAGTAACAAGATTTTTTGGTTAAAATTGCAAATCGTCCTCAAAATTAAAACGGAAAAATTTGGCTTGGGCATAGATTTTAATGAATTTAATTATTACTAAGGACACGATTTATGTTATTTTTTACTTAAATTTTAACCGTTTGTTGTGTTTTTAACCGTTTTTCATTGGGGGTTATTTTCCCACAGAGGACCGCAAGAGAACTAGTTTTTCAGGGAGATACATATTTTCCGAGAATTTATTAACATATAAAACACGGATTATTACTCTTTTGATCATCCATACTTAAGAAAAGCACGCGTTTTCCGTTTTAATTTTGACGACAATTTGCAATTTTAACCAATTTTTTTTCGCATATGAGTGTTCTATCTTTGAACTAAATTGGAAATATCGCGGATTTTTTAAAAAGATACTATTGCAAAAATAAGTTATTAAAAATAAGTCCATCTTTTACTTGTCATCATCTGAAAACCTGTTCACTGCTTCAAAGATGCTACAGTTAGGGGACCCACCATGGGACCCTCCATGGGCACCTCAAGTGGTATAATGTTTAACAACCTAGATTAGCAAACCGTTGTTAGTGAATTCTATACTCACTGGTTCCCCATAATTCTGACCTTGTGCCACAACTCAGTAATTATATGTATGTGGGTACCTCAAGTAGTGTAATGTTTAACAAGCTAGATTAGCAGACCATTATTAGTGAGTTAGATTCTCACCAAGTGCTCCATACCCTTGTGCTACCACTTAGCAAAGATTAGTAAATAACTACTCTATTAGGTACTTCACTTTACTTGTGTAATGGTTAGCAAGTTAGATTAGCATACCATTGTTAGTGAGTTCGGGTTTGAGGGTCTTAGTGATTGAGGGTCTTAGAGTCCTCGGTATGATGTTACATAATTATTAGATCCCTAATACTTATATAAGGTAGTATAATGGCAATTGGTGCAGCTGATGGCCTTCAGAGTGAGTGACGGCGCTTGACCTCACTCTCACCTTAGTGAGAACCGGAAGGCATAGAAGACCCTGTCTTCCGGTTTAAGGATAGTAAGTAAGTCTCAGTCAGTCAGAAGGTAGGAGCCGAGCTCGTAGGATGTAAAGTCTCACCTGCGCAGATGTCTGGGTTTGGGATTGAAAATAAAGTAACATCAAAGTAAATCGAAGTCTTGTGTTTATTACCTAAAAACTAACAATGACACAGGGCTTCTGATAAGGAGAAATCCCTAACAGAGACCAGACCCGAAGTCCCCAAGAAAGTCCAGACCTTAGAAGAGACCAGACCAAGTCAAGATAGATGATAGAAATACCAAAGACGATCAGAATAGCAAAGCCGGCCAGAAGAAAATACGACCAGAAGTAAGAAGTAAAGAAAGGGTATACAACAATGACGTTAAACTGCATCTAGTGGTGAGGTTCTAATTCTGGAGCTCTGGATAGTGTGGGGTACCCTTTCATAACTATTACTCCCAGGTCAACTATGACCCGAAATGGTAGTACCTGTTAGGGTACCATCTATGGGTTAAATCGAAAATATGATTTTAGAAAAATGTGTTTAAAAACGTGTTTGTTTAAATGGTCACCCATATAAGTATTAAATAGACTCATCCATGCTTAACTTCGATGATCTAGAGAGAATCGGTCCTTTCAACATAACTCGACCGTAAGCTCATATACTTGATAGGTTAGTTGGTTGTTTTGTTTTACGGCATATCAACACTTTTCGGGTTATTTAATCTATACATATATAAAGGAAAGCGCGTGGTGTAATGGTTAAAGTCATGGGAAATGGACACGTCGCCCAGAGTTCAAATCCTGGACGTGGCAATTGCATTTCATTTAGCGCTAATACCCTTGGGAAAGGTATGAATCCTACTCCCCTTCCAGCTATGGGTAAATAGTAGGGCAGACTGGGCTCTTTAACCTTGGTTAGGCAACCGGTCTAGGAGAAGGAAAACTCTGAATTCAAACCTGTTAAACTCCGCTCAAGAAATTGACGTTGTGTCGCATCCTGCTCGTGCGGAGGGGTTGATAAATATATATATATATATATATATATAAAGGGTAGTTGTGTGTATGTCTATGTCCGGAAGAGACTTCGAAAATAAAACAATTAACGATAAAGTAAATATATATACACATTAAATATCACCAGGGCTTGGTTTTTTGAGCAAAAATAATGAAGATTGTATTTATATTCGTGAAGATAATTAAAAAATGAAATTTAAATGATAACAGCATGGAATTTCTTGCATTTAGTATTTTAAATAGGAGACATTAATTTTTCTTTTCAGATTGTCTTTTTTACATATGGATTTTAACGGGGGCATCCTGTGAGGATCCATCTCGCGATTCAACAATAATGGATCTGTGAGACTACCTTTTTTACCCCTACCCCTCTACCCAGGCGACGCCGGGTAGCCGCTTCTAGTGCCGAATAAAGTTATTTCAATATCAGGGTGCTTACAGTACCTACTTTTTCTTAAATCGTCACCCATCTAAGTATTGAACAGGCTCATCGCTGCTTAACTTCGATGATCTTGCGGGAACCGATATTTTTGGTCGTAGATATTAACTGTGTAAAAGTTCCCGGCGCTATTTTCTGAAAACTAGAAAATTAATACACAGTTATGAAAATTGTTTTTTTTCTTCTCTTTTCATTGGTTTTGCGCTCACACCTAATAATTTGTCATTATGCAGACATGAATATTTTTTTCTTATAAAGTAAAATCATGACCGACGCCACCTTCACCCCCCCCCACACAACACACATACACCGCCGCCGTCGCCAATTCTAATAATGCTAATCATGTAATGACGATGACAAATTTCAAAGAAGAAAAAAGAAAGAAAAAAGAAGTTATTTTTCAAACTGTAATATTTCTTTCTCGTTTTCTCTTTTGTTTTTTTTTTTTTGTTTTTTTTTTTTCTCACTTGAGAGATCAGAATTTTCTATCGTTTCTGATTCTGGCTAATCAGCCCTCCCCTCGTTTTGTTGCCCAACCAGACTTGAAACACACTCCATTTTTTTTTCTTTCTTTTCTGTGATCTGGCTCTTAGGTTTTATGAAACAATCAAAGGTTAAATCGAGCTTAACGGACATAAAATCCAACATCATATGTCACACCGCTGAAAGAAAAAAATACCAAAAATCAGGGAATTCACCGAATTAAATGAAATTTTTAGTGTTGATATATTAATGAATAAAAGATATAATGTACCAGTTATTTTATTTGAAAACATTTACATTTGTTCAGATCAGTTAACTTTAAACCACGTATCTTTGAGGCGTAACACACATTCTGAAAGGTACGTGGTTCCAAGTTAAACTGACCTGAAAAAATGTAAAAGTTTTTGATCAAAATAACTAGTACTAACTTTTACATATTTTCAGCAACTTATAACAGCCATTTTGGTTTCTACACTACTGTAAATAAGTGTTAGGATACTAACAATTATGTAACACAGTCCCTAACATGCAACACTCCATTTTCGGCCTTATGCTAGATGTCACGTGACGCGCAATCACCTATATGATTGTTCCAACTCTATTGCCTTTATGACAAGTCATAATCCTTTTTATCATATATGTGCTAGAAGGCGGTGGCTGAGGATCTTAATGTCCTGGGTATGACGTTAAACTCAGGTTAATTATCAGGATAATTATGACAAAATTATACTGATGAGCCGTTAGTTTCTAACTTCTTAGATCCATATATATATATATAATATATATATATTATATATATAATAATATATATAAAGATTTTGAAGGCAATTTACAATGCAATATGTGTTGAATTTATTTAACTTTTTTTTTTTTTTCAAAACTAAATATTTTCGGAAGTAAAATTCCATCTTCAGAGTTATTGAAAGTACTAGGTGCTTTTTTTTTATAGTACTTATCCCTTTATATTACACATACACACAAAAAAACACCTAGTACTTTCAATAACTCTGAAGATGGAATTTTACTTCCGAAAATATTTAGTTTTGAAAAAAAAAAAAAGTTGAATAAATTCAACACATATTGCATTGTAAATTGCCTTCAAAATCTTTATATTACACATACATACAATGCTTAAAAGATACTATAAAGAAACAAACTTTATTTTATTATATATATATATATATATATATATATATATATATATATATAGGTCCAAGTGATAACCTACTCGAGTTTCACCATGTTGATGATCTTCAGGGTTAACTCCACTGTGTAAACCAAGATGTTGGTTGATTGTAGAGAATTATATGTATGTGTCTTTTGCTATGAACGGTACATTATGCAAAAGACACATACATATAATTGTCTACAATGAACCAACATCTTGATTTACACAGTGGAGTTAAACCTGAAGATCCTCAACATGGTGAAACTCGAGTAGGTTATCACTTGGACCTATATTAAAATAGATTTGCTCTACCAACGTTTTGAGCACTTTTTATTTATTTGTTATATCACTGCCTTACCTTTATTGAACTTCACATCAACCACCGTGACCATATTCACCGGTAAGTCATTTCCAAATATATATATATATATATATATATATATATATATATATATATATATATATATAGTTTGTGTGTGTGTGTGTGTGTGTGTGTGTGTGTGTACAGAAATAACCTACTCGAGTTTCACCATAAGTATCTCAGGGTTAAATCCACTGTTCAACATGAACTCCTGCAGTTAGCTGTAATTAATCAATATATTGATTAATTCAGTGGATTTAACCCTGAAGATCCTTATGGTGAAACTCGTGTGGGTTATTTCTGTACACACTATATAATAAATCCGCTCTACTTACGTATTGAGCACTTTATATTTGTTATAACGCTGACTTATTCAGGTAAAACTTGTACCAACCAAATATTGGGACCAACACAATATTTTCACCGGTAAATCATTCCTTCATACACACACACGCACACACACATATATATGTATATGCATATATATACAGAGAGAGAGAGAGAGAGAGAGAGAGAGAGAGAGAGAGAGAGAGAGAGAGAGAGAGAGAGTGTGTGTGTGTGTGTGTTACTGATTGAAGTTAACTGGCACTATTAAAATTGTAGCTGAATTCAAAAATCCTTTGTTGGCATGACAACCAGTGTAAGATGCAGAGATTAACAAAAAAAAAAAAAAGAAAAAAAAAGAAAAAAGTATTAAACAAGAAAGTGGGAAAACGAAGAAAGTTTGGTTGAAGAAAATAATAGTCAAAAAAACTCTTTGAACGAAATAGTGTGTGTGTGTGATGATGATGATAATATGAGAGAGAGAGAGAGAGAGAGAGAGAGAGAGAGAGAGAGAGAGAGAGAGGAGAGAGAGAGAAATTTTAAAAAACCTCTAAGAACGAAAGAAAAACTAAATCAGGAGCGAGAGAGGGGGGTAAAAGAGAGAGAGAGAGAGAGAGAGAGAGAGAGAGAGAGAGAGACAGAGACAGAGACAGAGACAGAGAGAGAGACAGACAGACAGACAGACAGACAGACAGAGAGAGAGAGGGGGGGCAGAGAGCAATAAAAACAAAAGAAAAACGACGTAAGGAAAGAGAGAGAGAGAAAGGGGGTTGGAGCGTACAATAGAAAAACTCTAAGAACGAAAGAAAACCGAATTAAGGAGAGAAATAGATAGATAGATAGATAGATAGATAGATAGATAGAGAGAGAGAGAGAGAGAGAGAGAGAGAGAGAGCAATAAAAAACAAAAGAAAAACGACGTAAGGAAAAAGAGAGAAAGGGGAGAGGAGCGTAAAATAGAAAAATTCTAAGAACGAAAGAAAAACGAATTCAGGAGAGAAAGATATATATATATATATATATATATATATATATATATATATATATATAGAATAGATAGAGAGAGAGAGAGAGAGAGAGAGAGAGAGAGAGAGAGAGAGAGAGACAGAGAGAGGGGGGGCATTTCGTTTGAATAGTGATTGAAAGAACAATGGGAGGAAACACCAAAAAAAAAAGCCACAAAAAAGTCACAAAAAAGGAATGAAAAAAGCAACGTTAACCGCAAATAAGCTAGACGTAGAAGAATTTGAAAGAATCAGGCAAGAAACAGAAGAAAAAAAAAAGGATAAACACGAAAGTAAATGAAGGAAAAGCAAAGATGCCTTTAAAAAAAAAAATTATGAAAGTGTTTTTAGACCGACACGTACGTAGGTTCATTTCGGAACACAAATACAAATTCCCTCCACACGTACGCACAACAAGAAGTATAAAACCAACATTATTATGAAAAAAAAAATCAGGTCTACTTTTATACAATTTGACGCTCACTTACGTAAATCTACTGAT
The DNA here is from genome assembly GCA_023376005.1 of Doryteuthis pealeii. Taxonomy (NCBI): domain Eukaryota; kingdom Metazoa; phylum Mollusca; class Cephalopoda; order Myopsida; family Loliginidae; genus Doryteuthis; species Doryteuthis pealeii. The sequence goes on from CM042173.1 coordinate 63,411,757, forward strand.
AGACCCCTTTTTAAGTGCAGCTGAAAGTTACTCTTACAAACCGAAAGTTTTTTTTTTAATGATAAAGAAAAAAAAAACCAAATGTCAGAGAGAATCTGAAGCGAGTGATGAAAATGTTTGAAAACAATCAGTTTTTGGATTTTTTTTTTCGTGTTAAGTAATGTGATGGGACTGGGTTAGCTCAGTCGGTAGAGCGTTCGGCTAGAAGCCACAAGGTTCCTAGTTCGATATCGGCCCTCGCCAACTCAGCGTATGAATAGCACAGTGCGGTAAAGTAAGGAGCTGGTGGTAGGTGTGGTGCTCCACTTCGGACGCTGAAATAATCTCCTTGGTCTAGCGCTAGTGAAAATAGGATAGACTCCCTCCCTCGCTGATTGGTTGATACCGACTTTAGGTCCCCCCCCCCGACGACTTTTATGAGGGTAATTCCATGTCAAATCATTCAGGCCATGTCACCCACCCACTTCAATTTTTCCAAGGTTCCTAGTTCGATATCGGCCCTCGCCAACTCAGCGTATGAGTAGCATAGAGTTATGTGCGGTAAAGTAAGGAGCTGATGGTAGGTGTGGCGCTCCACTTAAGACGCTGAAATAAACTCCTTGGTCTAGCGCTAGTGAAAAGGGGATAGACTCGTTCGATGTCAGGTTGATACCGACTTAAGGCCACCCCGACGACTTTACGATTTTAATTGGGCATTCTACGAAGATCCAACTCACGATTCAGTAATAATGGATCTGCAGGACTAACTTTAAAAAATCCCCCCTCTACCCAGGTGACTCCGGGTAGCCGCTTCTAGTATTTACAAAACCAAGAAAACCATGGTTAAATTCTTAACAATCAGGGTTCACAGTTTAATCATTACTGAGTAATGGTTAGTGAGCTAGGTTAGCAAACCATTGTTAGTGAGTTCGATTCTCACTGCGTGTCCCACGCTTTTGGCCTGGGAATGAAACTAGCTAACCAGTCGTTCTTATTATTTACTAGGCTGAATAGCTAGTTCGATTCCCAGTCGGTGCTTAAAAATCGCACAACAAAATATGACATAAGTAGAAAACTAAAAAAATGAAATGAGGAGAACAGAAAGAAAAGAAAGAAAAAAGAAAGAAAAAAAGAAGATAAATATAAGTAAAAAGAAAGAAAGAAAGAAAGAAAGAACATGAGGAGAAAAGAAAGAAAAAGAAAGAAAGAAATAACAACAGAAAGAAAGAAAGAAGAAATAACACATGAGGAGAAAGAAAGAAAGAAAGAAAGAAAGAAAGAACAACATGAGGAGAAAAGAAGAAAGAAAGAAGAAAGAAAGAAAGAACAACACGAGGAGAGAAGAAAGAAAGAAAGAAAGAAAGAAAGAAAGAAAAGAACACAGAGAGAAAGAAAAGAAAGAAAGAAAGAAACAACATGAGGAGAAAAGAGAAAGAAGAAAGAAAGAAAGAACAACATGAGGAGAAAAGAAAGAAAGGAAGAAATAACAACAGGGGAGAAAAGAACGAAAAAGAAAGAAAGAAAGAAAGAAAGAAAGAGTAGCATGAAAAAGATATAAAAATAGAACAAGAAAAAAAATATGTTTGAATAAAAGAAAGAAAAAAAGAATGAATGAAAGGAGGAAGAAGAAAGACTGAAACTGGGAAAGAAAAAAAAAGAAGAAAGAAAAAAGAATAGGACATAAGGAAAAGAAAAAATGAAAAAAAAAAAGAAGAAAATTGCGTAAATGCAAAAAACAAAAATGAACAAATAAATAAACAAATAAACAAAAAACAACAACCCTCCCTAGAAAATACTTCAACTAAAAAAAAAAAATTAAAAAAAAAAAAAGCAAAGAAATAAATATGGATTGATCAAGTGGTTAACCAATCGAAGAACTTAATACAGAAATAATTACAATATTAAAGGCAAATAGTTTGTATTAAAGAGTCTCTCTCTTTCTATTTTAAGAGTCGGCATGTCTGCCAAACTTTCTCTGCGATATAAGCTAGCGGAATTTCGAAATAACTAATCGCTGTAATACCGCATGTCAAAAAGAAACATACACAAGGACTCAAAAGTTGGGCTTTTTTTTTCTTTGAAAAGACAAAAAAAAAAAAAAAGAAACAAAAACGTTAAAAGATACTCGATTTATTGTACCATAATTAACATTTGAGAAAAAGAAAAAAAAAAAAAAGGAGAAAAAAAAAGGGCTGTTTTCGTAAAGAGAAAAATGCTGTTTCTTTTGTGCGTCTAACTTCTTGCTGTTGAAGAAACTAAAGAAAATAAGAGTGCGTCCTCAAAGCCGGAAGAAGAAAGAATAAAATAAAAAATACAAGAAGTCTTTTTCAAAGTCATTAACCGCGAGTGCTTCCCGCACTAAGCTCTCCAGAAAAAAAAATATTTATACTCGGTTCCGAAATTTAAATATGAACGACAATTTTAGATCAGTAAATACGTAATGACTGTCTCCTCACAAGAACAGAAAGTGATGGTTTGTATTCACGAGAAGCGCTAGATCATCTGCACAGTCTGCATCGACCAATCAATGATTGGTTTTAGATGCAAATTTATGCAACGCTGCATTGGGATTTTATATTTCGATTGACTGCTGATAAAACAATCGTTATTAGTTTAGCTGACAAGGTTTCCGGTGGTTTCCGGTCAAGCCGGGGGTCCAGTGAGCTTCGGCCGCTGGACCTACAGAGTAAATTAATATCGTTGATCCCAAGCGGCCACCTGCCCCCTTGATTTAAAGGGGCAGGGCTGGGTTTATTGCCCGGTGCCTGAGGCGCATCCCTTGATGGGGAATGCCGACGGGATCAATGCATTTTTTGCACCCGCCACACCATGAGCTTCGGTTCGTGGGTGGTCCCATATTAATAGGGCATTGTGCCTAACCTGTACACGTGGGGTACGTGGTAAATAACTGGTTTGTGGGATTTTACTGAATGTCAACCCTTATTGGGCTAATTTTTTTAGTTACCGACTTATAATAGCCAAATGACGATCTATTAAGTTTTTCTTTCTTATTGAAAGTATATATATATATATATATATATATATATATATATATATATATATATATATATATTACCACAGTGTATTGTTAATACTGTGTAATTCCATGTCAAATCGTCCAGGCCATGTTACCCACCCCCTTCAATTTTTCTGAAATTTTATCCAAATGTGGATTATGATAAAGTTGGCCAATTCCCAAAATTTGAGCTTCCAATTCCAAAAATTGGCAGAGTTATGTCGATATTTAGCTTTCCAAAACTTAGCTTGAGGGTGTTGCGAAAAATGGCGACTTTTTGTAATCTATCAGACAAAAATAGATTACAAAAAGTCGCTATTTTTCGCAAACCCTTCCAAATTTGGAGAGCTAAAAATCGAGATAACTCCGCCAATTTTTGGAATTGGAATCTAAAATTTTGGAGATCGTCTAATGTTAACATAGTCCACACCAGAAAAATTGAAGTGGGTGGGTGGGTGACAATTTTACTTTTTTTCTGGATGATTTGACATGGAATTACCCTATCTCATTTTATGGGACAATAATAAGCCAATACATACAGCATTATTAGGAGAGTGCTCAATATTTTATAAATAATATTAATTAGATTTTATTACATTTATGTAATAAAATATATAATGTAATAAATATATTATGAATATATTATGTAATAAATATATTATGAATACTAGCAAATATATGCACCCTCCGGGTGCAAGTATTTAAGTTTTAATGTAATAAAATATTATATTAAATTAGAAAGGCTAATAAAACTAAATAAGAATACAGATAAAAAGATTTGAAACAGAGGGAGTATAATAAAAGATTTGAAACAGAGGGAGTATAATAAAAGATTTGAATCAGAGGGAGTATAATAAAAAATGGAACAACTGAAACTTACTCTTCCATCACTCTCATCTTTCATTGTTATTTTTTTCTAATTTAAGTATTTAGTTATAAGAGGAAGTAAAGAATAAAATGACAGTTATTTTATCTTGTCAATGGATTTCATCTAAGATTTATTGAAGAGATTTTTGCTTATATTCATTAAAATAAAACCAAACAGTTAGAAATCAATAATACTAAGCACATATTTATTAAATTCGATTTTTTAATATTAATATGCAAATTAGCCTCCCAGTTCACACTGTAAACCGCTATTTTGTTGTATATATAAATATAATTGCATGATGTCGGTATGTAGACATGGTTAACAGTATTAATAAACTAAGACAATTTTATTAATAATTGAGGTTTAGATAAAAATAAATGGAGAATGTGATGTCAATAACTAAGAGAATTGTGACTTGAGTAGGAATATAGTTTCGGTTACAGACAGAAAAACACACAATCTCCATTATAATAAGATATTATGTAATAAATATATTAGATTTATTATGTAATATATTATGAATATATTATGTAATGAATATATTAGATTTATATAATAAAATATATATAATATATATATAATATATTAGATATACTAGCAAATATATGCACCCTCCGGGTGCAAGTATTTAAGTTTTAATGTAATGAAATATCGTATTAAATTAGAAAGTCTAATAAGAATGCAGATAAAAGATTTGAAACAGAGTGGGGTTATAATAGAAAAATAGAAATGAAACTTACCCTTCCATCATTCATTGCTGAATTTTATATTTAACTATTTAGTTAAATTAGGAAATAAAGTGTTAATGGATTTCATTTAAGATTCATTATTTTTGAGTTATCAATAATATGCACATATTTAATAAAATCACATTTTTTAATATCAACATGCAAATTAGTGCAAACCGCTATTTTTTGTATATATAAATACAATAGCATGTTATTAGTATGTAGATATGGACAACACTAATAAAAAGGAGAAGCAATTTTATTAATAATTGAGGTTTAAATATAAATAAAATCATGAAGAATGTGATGTAAATAAGTATGTTAATTGTGACTCGATTAGTAATATAGTTTCGGTTACAGACAGAAATACACACAATCTCCATTATAATAAGATATATATATAATATATATTATAAATATATTATGTAATACATATATTAGATTTATTACATTTTATGGGACAATAATAAGCCAATATATAACAGCATTATTAGGAGAGTGCTCAATATTTGTGATAGCGCAATATCGATTAATTTTATTGAACACGAGGCAATTCCAACCTGCCACGTATTAACACACACACACACACACACACACAAACTAATAATCACACAAAATCTCATACATCAGCAAATATACATATCATGTACAAAACATCTGCACAAAACATTTGTACGCCTATATATATGTATGTGGTAGGTATAAGGAGGCACGTGGTGTAACGGTTAGAGTCGTAGGAAATGGATCGGTTGACCCGAGTTCAATTCCTGGATAAAGCTTTTTGCGCTTAACAATGTGCTAATACCCTTGAGAAAGGTATGAATCCTACTCTCCCTTCAGCTATGGGTAAATAGCAGAGCAGTCTGGGCTCTTTAACCATGGCTAGATAACTAGTCTAGGAGAAGGAAAAATTCAAACCTAATAAACTCTGCTTAAGAAATTGACCTTGTGTCACATCCTGCTCGTGTGGAGGGGTTGGTAAAATATATATATATATATATATATATGTGTGTGTGTGTGTGTGTGTGTGTGTGTGTGTGTATTTGGGCAGCATTTTTCATTCATGCATGTTGAATTAAACAACAGACACATCTCCTGTTTAACAATTTTATTTGCGATTTTTTCAAGTTTTCTGGCCAACTTTTTAATTTTTGGGTGGAATTCGTGGATTAGTCCACCAAAGTTCATGTCCCGAGTACTTTCAGCAAGTAGGAGATGTGTCTGTTGTTTAATTCAACATGCATATATATATATATATATATATATATATATATATATTATATATATTATATGTTTGGTGTGTGTGTGTGTGTATGTGTGGTGTGTTTTTGTGTGTGTGTGTGAGTGTGAGCGCGTGTTTATGTGTGCAAGTATGCCAGCATACGCACACATATGCACGGAACAGACACATCCACACTTATGCATCACATATGTAAATAACCAAATGACCGTGCAATACAGATACACAATTTCAAATCACCAAAAATCCTTTTTGTCCATATTTTCTCATTTTTTCAAAATCTTTCACTGCCTGAAGATTGCTCTGTTTAAACAAACAAGTCTAAAAAAAAACATGTAACCAATATGGTAGCAGATTAGCTTCCATGCAATTAGATATATACCTATAATAATAATAATAATAATAATAATAATAATTATATATATTCGATACAAATACTTACACATTCTAATACTCACACCGCAAAAAAGGATATTTGACGTCATATTTCAAACCGTTCATTTTTAACGTTCTTTTTTCTCAGATTTCAAATTTTAAACAGACCGATAAACAAGGACTATTACTTGCCTTTCTCTTTATTCTGAGATAAAACATTTTTTTATCACCTTCTACATACCAACAAAGCCCTGAAGATGATCTAATTAATAGATCGAAACACTGCAGCGTCGGCCAATAAACTCACCACTTAACTCATTTAAACCTGTATTTTTTCATTTTTTTTATTATACTACATACCGTCGGATTCACTTCCTTTTATTCATATATATATATATATATATATATATATATATATATATATATATATCAGACAAAACGTGACCCATTGGGTCATTCATTCACCTCTGAGTAGATAATTGAGATTAGGAAAAGGGAGTTAGCAAAGCGAATAAAATTTAAAAAATATAATATATATATCCAATAAAGTTTGGTATAACTTAGAAAAGAGATGTCACTCAGATTCGAAATCTTGCATACAGATTAATATGCTTATAACTAAGAAACGCAACATTTGGTTTTGATTTGTACTAATTAAGTGATATAATTCAATGATTAAAAAAATGAAAAAATACCGTATACAGACTTGCACTCCTCTACCGTCGACACGAGTCGAGTCTTTCAAGTTTCAAGACAGAAAAATAAAAAAAACTACTGTTAACAGACCCTTCAACCCCCAGCCCCCGTAGCATTAAATTCTGCCAGAGATTTGACGAAAACGGGTGCTTTTTGTTAGTGAATTACGTACTAAATAAACACATTATTAAGGTTTTAAAACACTTATAACAGTTTCTTCTTTGAAAACAATAACAAAAAGATTAAATACACTATGTACAAAAATTACTAAATAGCAGAGGTGCTGTCGGTGTATTCTACCGCCTCAGCCGATAGAGTTAAATAAATAAGGACACAAGTTTAATACTTAGATCTTTTTATTTGATACTTTTTAGGGATAAAAAAGAAAATAAATTAAATTAATATTTTTATCATTTTAATTGCAATAAGCAATTAAGAAATGAATTTGAGTTTTTGTCATATTTTTTAGTCCGCTCATAGACCGGGTACTTTTGCTAGTATATATATATATATATATATATATATATATATATGCTTGACGGGCGAAAATTCTGTCGGGTTTCGCACCCGGCTAGAGGTAGCTGTTAAAAAGTTGAGCCGCACTGATGAGAAGTAAACTTCGAAACACGTGGCTGTGGATGGCTGGTATATATATATATATATATATATATATATATATATATATATATATATTATATATAGGTTCCTAGTTCGATACCGGCATTCGCCAACTCAGCATATGAGTAGCTCAGGGATCTGAGCGGTAAAGTAAGGTGCTGATGGTAGACGCAAAAACAATTCCTTTTGTCTAGCGCTAGTGAAATGGGGATAGACTCCCTCGCTGTATGGCTGATACCGACTTTGGGCCGCCCCGACAACTTTACTTATATATATATATATGAAGAGACTGTAACAGACAGATAACCCAGTTATAAGTTGAACTTGACGATAGATTATCGTTAGCGGATTTGTTAAAGATCTC
>CM042173.1:63419743-63444743 GCA_023376005.1 Doryteuthis pealeii
AGGAGGGATAATTCCTCTTGGGAAACTTTGGAATAAAAACGGATCACCTTATTCCAGCAAGAGACCAGACCTAGTGTTGATAACAAAGAAGAACTTGTCAACTGGTGGATTTGGCAGTTCCAGCAGGTCACAGGGTGAAGCTAAAGGAAAATGAAAAAAATGGACAAATACCTGGACCTTGCCAGAGAACTGAAAAAGTTATGGAATATGAAAGTGAAAGTGATACCAATTGTAGTTGGTGCAATTGGAACGGTCCCAAAATGATTGGAAAAGGGTTTGGAAAGTTTGAAAATCAGAGGAAGGATTGAAACCATTCAGAACACTGCACTGCAGCAATCTGCCAGAATACTCAGAAGAGTCCTGGAGATCTGAGGAGACTTGCTGTCACTCAGACTCCAGTGAAAGACAATCAGCCTTAGCTGATGTGAAAACTCAAAAGGAGTCAATAATAATCTACTGTATAAAATAGGACCGGTTTAGCTCAGTCGGTAGAGCATTCGTTTATGAACCACAAGGTTCCTGGTTCAATATCCGCCTTCGTAAACTCAGCGTATGTGTAGCACAAGGATTCTGTGAGGAGCTGACGCCAAAACAATCTCCTTAGTCTAATGCAAGTGAAACCCTCTTAGAACACCCCGACGAATTTACTTTACTTACAAAAATGGCCATTTCTTTCTGTCTGTGTATCACCAGTTGGTGCCTACACCAGTGATCCAATCCTGATGAAACTTTACACACGTTAAGCTACTATTCAGAAACAGGACTGGCCGATCGGATTTCAATTAAAAAAATCAATAATCGAAACACTGGGGACATCTTTTAAGGGCTAGTTTTTAGTCATGCAATTAATCAACTCACAAGACTTTTATTTCCTTGATCAAGATTTATTCTTCTAGCCCATGTTCGCACGGGGAGATAACAAACCCAGCAGAGAGATACACGTGCTCTCTTCTTCGGTGTCAGTTTGTATCTGAATCTAACTAGTTACGTTTTTGTCCTGGCACGCGAGATTCGCGCCTCTCTATGGGTCAGTTGGGGTCATTCAACGGAAATCTACCCGCCTACGCTTTTAACTCCAATAAACCTATTTCAAACTAACTACAGGGTCTTGTTCATGGCATAGCAACCTTTGCGGGTTATTTAATGCTAAAGCCATCCATGTTGTAGAAGAACATTAGTGATATTTAACCATAGCTGGGGTGATAAAGAGGTTCTTTGTGTGTGTGTGTGTTGTGTGTGTGTGTGTGTGTGTGTGTGTGTGTGTGTGTGGCATAATGGTTAGAGTTGTAGGAAATGGATTCTTCGACCCAAGTTCAAATCCTAGACAAAATTGCTTGCATTTCATATAGCGCTAATACCCTTGGGAAAGGTATGAATCCAACTATACTCCCTCCAGCTATGGGAAGATAGTAGGACCGACTGGGCTCTTCAACCTTGGTAAGGCAACCGGTCTAGGAGAAGGTAAACTCTGAATTCAAACCTGTTAAACTCAGCTTAAGAAATTGACCTTGTGTCGCATCCTGCTCATGTGGAGGGGTTGGTATATATATATATAATATATATATATATATATATATATATATATATATATATATGGTATTTGTGGAAAAAAGTGACTTACCGGTGAAAATGGTCACAGTGGTTAGTTGATTAAAGTTTCAGAATGATAAGGCAGCGATATAACAAATATAAAGTGCTCAATACGTTAGTAGAGCACATTTATTAACATGAAGGTACACGGTAATAACCTACTCGAGTTTCACACACACACACACACACACACACACACACACACATATATATATATTATATATATATATATATATATATATAATATAAAATGGACTCTCCCGTCGATTTTCGACGTATGAGGGTTCATACACACAATGAACTCCCATACAGGGATTTGTTTATAGTGGCACAGTCGATAGGAAAGAATTGATGCATCAAGGGTTGCCACAAACCCAATCAACGACCGCCCTCAGGAATTTTGAATTCAGAGTTATCCCTCTCCTAGACTGGTTACCTACCCAAGGCTGAAGAGCCCAGTCCGCCCTACTATTTAACCCATAGCTGGAGGGAGAATATATGAATTCATACCTTTCCCAGGGGTATTAGCGCTATGTGAAACGCCAACAGCTTCGTCTAGGAATTGAACTCAAATCAACGAGTATATATATATATATATATATATATATATATGTGTGTGTGTGTGTGTGTGTGTGTGTGTGTGTGTGTGTGTGTGTGTCCATATATGTGCTTGTGTAACATTGTGTTTTATACATATAAGTAGATTATTATTATTATTATAATTTACTCTTTTTGAGTTTTCACATCAGTGATAGCTGATGGTCTTTCACTGGAGTCTGAGTGACAGCAAGTCTCCTCAGGTCTCCATGACTCTTCTGAGTATTCTGGCAGATTGCAGTAGTGCAGTGTTCTGAATGGTTTCAATCCTTCCTCTGATATCTAAACTTTCCAAACCCTTTTCCAATCCCTTTGGGACTGTTCCAAGTGCACCAACTACAATTGTTATCACTTTCACTTTCATATTCCATAACTTTTTTCAGTTCTTGGTAAGGTCCAGATATTTGTCTATTTTTTCATTTTCCTTAATCTGTGATCTGCTGGCACTGCAAAATCCACCAGTTGACAAGTTCTTTCTTTTTTTGTTTCAACACGAGGTCTGGCCTTCTTGCTGGATAAAGGTGATCTGTTTTTATTTCAAAGTCCCAGAGAATTTTGTGTGTTTCGTTCTCAAGAACAGATTCTGGTTTATACATATACCATTTTGTTGTGTGGTCAAAATTTAATTTTTTGCATAATTCCCAGTGGATCACCTTCCCAACCCAGTCATGTCTAGCTTTATATTCTCGTTGTGCTACTTTGCTACATTCGCAGAGTATATGGTTTACAGTCTCATCTCTATTACCACAAAGTCTACATTATTATTATATTATTATTATTATTATTATTATCATTATTATACAAATTTGTTTGATTTCTTTTTTCTATTTCCCGTTGTTGTTGTTGTTGTTGTTGTTGTTGTTGTTGTTGAAGGTTGTGCATGCCGAATACACCATAGAGATAGAAGCAAGAAACTCCATTAAAACATAAATATTTGAAAATGAAAAATATATAAAACACTAAAAACTCAAAAAAAATTTATAGAGAATTTTTTTTTAATGAAAATGTTGAAAGGAAATCCAGAAAGGAAACAAAATTTGAAAAAAAAAAAAATTAAAAATAGAAGTGAAAAAAAAAAAAAAAATTTTTAAAAACGTAAATGAAGAAATTTTTAAAAAAATCATTAGCCGACCGTCCTGATCTGATCTCTTTTTTTTTTTTTTTTCTCCTCCAAAATGAAAGTTTGTTCTTTGTGAAAGATCCCTTGGGATAAATCATTGATTTTGTAAAATGTGGAAGGAAAGCAGGAACGATACCAACTACCAAAAAAAAAAAGAAAAAAAAAAGAAAAAAAAAGAAAAAAAAAAGACGAAGTGAAATTTTCAGCTGAATCTAAGAATTATCCACACAGAATTGGCGGGGGATATGGGGATGGCCACCGGGATGGGTGAGACCAAAAAATAATTGACAAGGACGGTCGAGGTTTGGAACCGTGGGAGTTGGGGGGGGGATGATTGATGTTCAGAAGAAAGGAAAAATGGTGTGTGCGTGTTTGCAGCGGTTGGTAAGTATCAGTTAAAAACAACAAAATATGGAGGTCAAAGTCAGAAGGATGTGGTGCGAGAATTAATATTTAATTTAGAGATGATGGTGATGATGATGACGATGATGATGATGATGACGATGATGATGATGTTGCTGCTGCTGCTGCTGCTGCTGCTGATGATGATGATGATGATGATGATGATAGCACCAAAAAGATTTATTGCACTAACAACATTATGACCGATGAAAATAGTATATATATATATATATATTATATATATATATATATATATATGTATATATATATAATAGTATTTGATAATTTTGCTTTTTGAAGCAATAAAAAGTATATTATTATTTATATTTTTGAAGGCAATTACAATGCGTATATCGTATAAAATTCGATAATTATTGGAAAATAATCATGACAAGCACCTAATAAGGTTGAAACAGCCGTACGGTGTTCCACACGTCGCACGCGTTATTCACCGAGTTTGCTTGTCATGATTATTTTCAATAATTATTGAATTTTATACGATATACGCATTTTAATTGCCTTCAAAAATATAAATGATATATATATAATATATATATATGTCGTCTGGGTGGCCTAAAGTTGGTATCAGCCAATGAGCCAGGGAGTCTATCCCCTTTTCACTAGCGCTAGACCAAGGAGATTGTTTTTGCGTCTGAGGTGGAGCGCCACACCTACCATCAGCTCCTTTATTTATATATATATATATATATATATATATATATATATATATATATATATATATATATATATATATATATATAATGGAGACGCGTGGTCTAATGGTTAGAGTTGTAGGAAATGGACTCGTCGATCCTAGTTCAATTCCTGGACGGAGCTGTTTGCATTTCACATGGCGCTAATACCCATGAGTAAAGGTATGAATCTTACTTTGCCTTCAGCTATGGATAAACAGTAGGGTAGACTGGGCTCTTTAACCTTGGTTAGGCAACCGTCTAGGAGAAGGAAAACTCTGAATTCAAAGCTGTTGAACTCCGCTCAAGAAATTGACCTTGTATCACACCCTGCTCGGGCGGAGGGGTTAGTATATATATATATATATATATATATATATATATATAATATTATATATATTTGTGTGTATGTGTGTATTTGGGCAGAATTCTTTCATCTATACATGTAGAATTAAACAAAAGATATGCCTAATGTTTAACAAGTTTATTAACGAGCTTTTCCGAGGATGAGTCCACTGAAGTTTGTATCCCAAGTACTTTCGGCACTTCGAAGTACCATCATCAAGGGTGACTAAATAAGATTAATTTTGAATGCTTAAATGTTTATAACACTTTTACTACCAATTATCCTCTTTTCAGCCTCCACACATTGACGGGAACAACGCATTTTTTGTGCCCGCCGTCCCATGAGTTACCGTTTGTGAAAAGGGGATAGACTGCCTCGCTATCTGGCTGATACCGACTTTAGTCCACCTGACGACTTTATATATATATATATATATATATATATATATATATATATATATATATATATATATAGTTTGTAGATTGATTTTGAAGGCCTATCACAATGAGAAGGAAAAAAGTTGATATTTTTAGAAATCTATTTCCAGTAGGGTTACCGTACTTCAAATCTATTTCCAGTACGGTCGCCGTACTTCAAAACTATACACATTTTTAGAAGTCATGTGTGGCACCTGTGGGCCGGCAGATAGTACTCCACGGGCCGAAACCGGTCCGATGGACTGACAATAAGAAACACTAAAGTACTAAACTTTTTCCCTTGAATGACGGATCAGATTGTTGTTGGTCCCTTCAATCATTTTCACAGCCATTGAAACGAGAAAGAAAAAAAAAACATTCGTATCCTTCTTTTTACCTTAAACCATTTTTCGAAAAAGAAAGAATATTTCTCAGTATTTTATAACATTAAAATAATTAGAATATTGTTGGGTTTTTTGTTTGTTTTTATTTTATTTTATTTATTTATTTATTTTCATCAGCTCTCGGTAAAACCACTACTCATGCTTCCAGTTATGATAAGAAACCGACGTCAACCCAGATGGGGGAGGCCCCGTGGCACACTGGCTGGGAATAGTGTCAAATCGTGATATCTAGAGGCGTAGATGTGCAACTACGTTCACTTCGCATGTCATATTCAAATTCTCTATTTTCTTTTTTATGAATTCTTTCGCATTGTCTGTCACCAACCTTTGTTCTTTGGGTAGATTGTTTAGCGCCAGGTCTCTGATATGGTTGGTTGGATTTTACGGCGTGTCAGCCCTTGTTTGGATATTTATGCCGAAGTCGTTTTGTTTTTGTTGTGATCTAACAAAAGTTACGAAATAAGAAATAACTAAACAGAGGTTGGAAAAGTAATGGAATCTTTATAACATTAACAAAATATAATACTCGCCAGCGGCATGAAGAAGGTAAACCACGACTAGTGGTATAAAACTCATCAGCCAGCATAATACTCTTGCATTTAAGAGGATTGGGACATACCCATTGATGTTCATAGGTAGGGTATATGAGGATTGGGACATACCCATTAATGTTCATAGGTAGAGTGTATGAGAATTGGGATATACCCATTAATGTTCATAGGTAAGATATATGAGGATTGGGACATACGCATTAATGTTCATAGGTAGGGTATATGAGGATTGGGACATACACATTAATGCTCATAGGTAGGGTATATGAGGATTGGAAAGTACCCATTAATATTAATAGGTAGGGTATATGAGGATTGGGACATACCCATTAAAGTTCATAAGGTCGGGTATATAACACTATACAAATGCATTACAAATGATTCTACTATTTGTTGTAACCTAACAAAGGTTACTAAATGAGAAATAACCAAACGAAGGTTGGAAATGGAATAGAATCTTTATAACATTAACAAAATACAATACTCGCCAGCGGTGTGAAGAAAAGTAAACCACCGCTAGTGGTAAAAGACTGTTTAATCAGCATAATACTTCCATATTTATGAGGATTGTGGCATACCCATTAATGTAGGGTTTTTAACAATTATATTCATCCTTGTTGGGAACTCAATTTTTCAAACACATTTTTAACTATTTTTTAATCTATTCAATCCATAGATGGGACCCTAACAGGTACTACCGCTCCGGGTGAGAGTGGACCTGGGAGTATTGGCATTAAAGGCGTACTTCCAAATCCCCGGAGCTCAAGATGTTGTATACCAAATGTGTTCTTAATAACAAGTGCATTCAAATAATGCGCAAGCACAATTAAGAAAACGTTTTATAATATTTTCGTGTTAAATCATGCAGTTGTATTGATTCGAACAAATTCGTATTTTCAGTGTAGAATTACGGTGAAATGAAAATAGCCGACCTAAACATACGGCTTCCTCAGAGTGAAATAAACAAGGGGAGCTTACTCTCATTTATGTAGCTAAAGTTCAGATTACCATTAATAGTAGAACAATATTTAGATAGGTAAATGTTAAATATCTTTTTAACTAAACGGGAAGATATAGGATTGAAACGAAAGTCTTTTCCGATACAAAATTGTATTCATTTAACCAACGAGGGCAACATGTAAATTGAGAAATATAAACAAAAAGGTCTAATAAGCTTTGGCCGCTGGATCGATAGAATAATTAACAGCGTTGATCCCAGACCCCCCCCCCCCCAGGCAAACCTACCCCCCTTGATTTAAAGGGGCAGGGCTAAGTTTATTGCCAGGTGCCTGAGGCACCCCCTTTAAGGGAAATGCCGACGGGATCAACGTATTTTTGTACCCCCCCACCTTGAGCTTCGGTTCGTGGGTGGTGCCAGATTAATCGGGCCTTTTTGCATAACCTGTACACGTGGGGTACGTGGTAAATACCTCATTGGTCAGTGTCTCTAAAATGCTGAAAATCGTCTCCCTTATGATCCACACATCTTTGCCAACGTTCTGGAAGTTGTTTTATGCCGTCTGCATAGAATTCTACAGGTTTCGAAGAGAACTGAAACAAATAAATAAAATATATAAATTAAACATTTAAACATTTAAACAAAGTATTTGATAAAACATTTTTGTATCGGAAAAGACTTTCGTTCGAATCCTATATGATTGGATTGAATATTTCAGAATTACAAACTTTTCTAAATCCTGAGTATTAGGCACTGCCAAAAACACGTTCTTTTTCACTTAAAAATGAATAAAAATTAAATCGATTATTTGAGGTTAAATTTTAGGTTTATTCGAAAAATAGTAACATAAACATTAGTAAAAAATAAGAAGCAAAATAATGTTATATTATTTTTCTTTTTTTTTCTTTTTTTTTCTTTTTTTTGTCATTTTACTAATTATTATTATGTTACTATTCTTTTAATAAACCTAAAATTTAACCTAAAACAATTGATTTAATTTTTATTCGTTTTTTTAATGTAATTAATTTTGAATAATTTTAAACATTAAATTCGCCAAAAATTACTGCTTTTGTAAATAACTTTACGTACTTAAAACATAACACGTTATATAAATTAGTATTATTTGTATTATTCGGACTATTGTCCTCATCTTCATTGTTATTTGTACAGCGTTATAAATAACGATGAAGATGAGGACAATAATCCGAATAATACAATTAATACTAATTATCAAGCCTCATCTCAAAAATTCAGAGAGACATTATATAAAATTCAAAACGTCAGTTTTTTCTTGGAAATCAATAGCAAAAAAACATTAAATGCACTATATGCAGAAAAAAATATTCACATGTTTGTATTTTATGTCCTTGTAAAATCCTTTTTTGTTCAAAACACGTAGAAAAACAACTCCACTTTTTCATAAATACAAAACTTTCAAACTTTAAACTTTTCCCGCCAAATATTTTTAAACTATGGTAGCCTAGAAGTAGAATATTTTTACAGTACTAATTCACTAACTCTGATTGATAAAAAAATTAACAGAAATGAAGGAATTGTCCTATCTTAATAAAATTTAAAAGTTTTTTTTATGTGAAAACATTAAACAGGAATCACTACTTTTAAAGAAAAATTTAAATGTACAAGTTTTTAAAATAAATTGGTGCTCTTCCAATATGTGATCTACCGAATGGTTTCTAATCCAATATTTGATCTACCGAGTTGTTTACATTCCAATATGTGATCTACCCCATTAACTACCTATTATTTTCCCATTAAACTAACCCTAACCCTAAACCCTAACTCTAACCCTAACCCTGTCTTCTTTTTTCCTAGTAGATCACAGGCCATGAATAGTAGATCAATAGTAGATCACAAACCTTCGGTAGATCACATATTGGAAGAGCATCCCTTAACCCTAACCCTAAACCTAACCCTATATAGTAGATCAATAGTAGATCACAAACCTTCGGTAGATCACATATTCGAAGAGTACCCATTTATATATCTTGATAATAAATTAAGATAATTTGCAATAAACTGTGCTCTTCCAATATGTGATCTACCGAATGGTTTCTAATCCAATATTTGATCTATCGAGTTGTTAACATTCCAATATGAGATCTACCCATTATTTTCCCATTAGACTAACCCTAACCCTAACCCTGTCTTCTTTTTTCCTAGTAGATCACATGCCATGAATAGTAGATCAATAGTAGATCAGAAACCTTCGGTAGATCACATATTGGAAGAGCACTAATACATTTTTAGCTGCTTTCATAATTTTTAGTCGATTTTCTATTTTTTATATCTAATGAATGAATAAAATTCAATTAAAAACGTTGAATTTTGTGTTTATAGACAACGATGAGGACAACAGTCCGAAATATCAAAATTATTCATATCAAGCCTTATCTCATAAATACAAACAAGTACGAGTGTTTTAGTTTATTATTTAATTATTCATTTAATTTAATTTAATTTAATTTAATTTATTCTTTGCTTTTCAGTTGAGTTAAATGTTACTTGAAGACCAACAACGATCTTGCCGACCTTCAAGAGAAAATATAACATAAAAGTTCACTACTCGGTTATTTGCGATCCCCGTTGGAGATTGATGAGATATCTGAGGTGAGTGATTTGTTTTGGAGTTTATGTCCATCAATGATACTTGATATTTGAAGATTCCTTTTCTATGAACTTTTGAGATGTGACTTGATTATTTTGGATTATTCAAAATATTGTCCTCGTCTTTATTGTTATCCACACAACGGTTCGGCCGATGTGCCCTCCAGCCTTCTTCAGGTATTTCTTGTCCGACTTGGAAAAGTTCAATAGTCGGTTATTTGTGATCCTCGTTGGAGGATGATGAGATATCTGAGGTGAGTGATTTGTTTTGGAGTTTATGTCCATCAATAATACTTGTATTTGATATTTGAAGATTCCTTTTCTATGAACTTTTGTGATGTGACATGATTATTTGGATTATTCGGACTATTGTCCTCATCTTTATTGTTATCTACACAATGGTTCGGCCGATGTGCCTCCAGCCTTCTTCAGGTATTTCTTGTCCGACTTGGAAAGTTCACTACTCGGTTATTTGTGATCCATGTTGGAGGATTGATGAGATATCTGAGGTGAGTGATTTGTTTTGGAGTTTATGTCCATCAATGATACTTGTATTTGATATTTGAAGATTCCTTTCCTCTGAACTTTTTACTAACGGTTCGGCCGATGTGCCCTCCAGCCTTCTTCAGGTATTTCTTGTCGGCTTGGGAACCTTTTCGAACTCTGGAACCTTCTTGTCGTAATCAGGAGCCTTTATGGAACTTTGAATCCGACCCTTTATTCAACCAACGGGGGTATACTCTCTTTGAACTCGGGAGCCTACTTTTCGAACTCAGGAGCCTTCACGGAACTTCGAACCGAACCCCTTATTCAATCCACAGGAGTAGACTATTCTCGTTCTGTTAACCATGACCAGGTACAAGTGTTAAGCTGTGTTAAGTATTCTATGTTACTGTCGCCCTTGGTCAGGATTGAACCTGCAGCCCAGAGATAGCTGTCACTTAGAATTGTATTAACTCAACGCCTATATCCGTTGTGTCATGTGTCCAATTGAAGATTATTCCTTTAATTTAAATTCAAACAAACCAATTAACCAGGTACCTGTGATCAATTAAATAAATATATCTTCAAAGCGAACTGAATCTCTAAGACGTACTTTTCAAATGAGTTCATATTGAGAATATTACATATTAGACGCAGACGCTGTCTACCGAAAGCCTACAATCGCCTTTGTTAGACTTATATCAATTCATCTTTCAAGAGAATTTTCTTTTAAAGTTTTGAAGCAAGCAAGTGATGACAACCAACAAGCGACAAAAGTATAATACGCATAAAAGACAATAACTAGCAGGACCTGTCGTCGGAGCGGCATAATGTCGGTATCAGCCAGACAGCGAGGGAGTCTATCCCCTTTTCACTAGCGCTAGACCAAGGAGATTATTTTTAGCGTCTGAGGTGGAGCGGTCACACCTACTATCAGCTCCCCACTTTACCGCACAGATCCTATGCTACGCATACGCTGAATTGGCGAGGGCCGGTATCGAACACGGAACCTTGTTGGTGTGTTTGTTTTGTATAACTGCATAATTTTTTGAACTATTTTTTGTTTGTTTGTTTATTTGTTTACAACGAATCTTTTATTATTACATTTCTGAAGAAAAAAGACAAAAAGTTTGTATATTTTTAACATTTTTTTCGAAACAGACATACATTGACTATAAAACGAATAGGCCTGTTAGAAATCTGCCTGCTAAGGTGACATATGGGCCGTATATATTTTTTTTAAAGTATAGCTAACATATCAATTTAGTGACTCTTATAAGTCTATGGTAGTGGAAATACACTGATTCTCCGGTGAAGAAAACATTCTAATAGGCCTGTCAGAATTCTGCCTGCTTAGGTGACATATGGGGCCGTATATAGTAGGCCGTGACCCAGTTAAAGACGTTTTCGAGCTGGTATGACTATAGAGATTGATGAAAGCCTTTTTATAAAGTTAAAGAATAATAGGGCTAGATTGACCAAACAATAGTTTGTTTTCGGGGGACAAGACAAGACAAAATAAAAAGCAGCATGGCATTCAAGGAGATATGTTAGATTCATATTTTTGTGGATTCTTGTGGCGAGAGAACAACAAAGACAGTTGGTTAACTGGTTGGGTTTTACGGCATGTCAACCCCTATTGGGTCATTTAATGCCGAACATTTTTGTTTTTATTCATTCTTGATGGGTACTCAATTTTTTAAACCTCAATTTTTAAACACACCTTTTAAACTAATTGTGTCTTCTAGTAGCAGTAACTTCACGCTCACAGTCTTTCTTCGTGCTTAGATTGCTGCCGCTTTGGCAAAAATGAGCTCCTTTTATACTGTCGGCATAATTTGCATGGGTGACGCTATACTCCGCCACGAACGAGACAGAACGAGACCACACCTTATAAATCTGCTCGTCAAAGGCAACTATGCTTCTTTAGCTTAATTCAGGGCAAAACCTAACAAGCTAAGTAGATGTGTTTCGCCGGAGGTAAGTAAGCTTGTTCATAACACTAATGTTTTTTATTTAACTTATAGATGGGACCTTAACAGGTATTACCACTCCGGGTCAGAGCGGACCAGGGTGTAATGGTGATAAAGGGGTGTCTACACTCCCCAGAGCTCTAGAATTGGAACTTCACCATCAGATATACTTTAATGTCATACCCCGGACACAACAAAGTAACACTTTCAATCAAATTCTTAATGATATAGTTGACTCAACGCAAAGCATTTTCCAAACCATCTATCGCTTAATGGTCTTATTTTTTAAGATATAACAATCTAGTGAACACCGCTCCAAAGTAATAAAATGAAAGTGAAAAAAAACAAAAAACAAAAAAAAAACAATATGAGTCTAGGTAAAAAATCATACATAAGTAAATAGGTAGATATTCTAGCCAAAACAAGACATAAGATTTATAAGTTCCCAAAATTCAATCTCAAAAAAACAAACTCCCTGTTGTTTGGTAAAAAAAAAAACTCTCTGTTGTTTGGTCAGTCTACCCAATAATACTTTCACCTTACAATGTCAGAAAAATAGAATCTTTTACTTACCTGCAGTCTTCGGAAGTGAGAAAAGCTCGAAGACGTCTTTAACTGGGTCACAGCCTACTAATATATACGGCCCCATATGTCACCTAAACAGGCAGAATTCTAACAGGCCTATTAGAATGTTTTCTTCACCGGAGAATCAGTGTATTTCCACCAATCTGGATTGTCCAATTGAACACATGGCCTTGTGGATAAAGGAATTAGTTTAAGACAGTTCTAAGTGACTGTTATCTCTAGACTGCAGGTTCAATCCTGGCCAGTGGCAGCAGTAACATAGAATAATAATTAACACAGCCTCTACCCCAGCTATGTTTAGCGGAATGAAAACAGGGTACTCCCTTGGACTGAATAAAGGGTTAGGTTCAAAGTTCCGTGATGGCTCCCGATTACGACAAGAAGGTTCCCAAGTTCGAAAAGAAGGTTCCCAAGTCCGAGATGGTTCCCAAGTCCGAGAAGGTTCCAGAGTCCGACAAGTACATCGGCCGAAACGTTGTACAATGAAGATGAGGACAATAGTCCGAATAATACAAATAATACTGAAACTGAAACTGTCGAAAAATTTCAAGTGTGTCGAAAATGAATACGCCCATTTTTTTTTTCTTCTTTCATAAAAGGGTTGTTATATTAAGTTGTCCAATTTCTTAGATGACTCATGAAAACTATTTTATCTATCAAATAATCGGATGGGGGTAAAATCGGATAAGAATGTAATTATTTATAGGTAGAGCGGTGGATGGGTAGGCAAAAACACCTAGTGCATTGATTTGTTTACTTTTGAGATTTACAAATGCTGAACATTTTTAAGTAGAATTTCAATGCTATTCCTATGTATATTTTAATCCTTAACTATCTTCGAATATGAATCAAATCTTCATAATTTTGGCGCAAAAAGCAAGAATCGGTGATATATATATATATATATATATATATATATATATATATATATATTTGGGAGAATACACTTTGTCGTTATTTTTTTCATAGTTCTATCCGGACATGCATACACACCAACTGCCCTTTATATATGTATAGATACATTATCAGATATATGTTTTGTGTGTTCTCTCTCTCTCTCTCTCTCTCTCTCTCTCTCTCTCTCTCTCTCTCTCTCTCTTCTCTCTCTCTCTCTCACAGATATTCTGAGCAAATCAAGCAATTTGATACTTGATAATTTGTAACTCGTAAGCCGGAGGACACAGCGGCCGAAACGTTGTGATTTTACATACCACAATAATGAGAACAACAGTCCAAAAAATCAAAACTGTTTTTTTTAATTTTTTTTATCTTTATTTGTTTGCTATTTTGGACCATATGACCTTAAGGCATATATTGCGATTTTTGCGATTTCGATTCGTGGGGATATTTTTTCCATTTACACCGTCAAAATCCGGTTAATTGTTTACAGACGATCTTTAGAGTTTTTTTTATTATAAAACTAACCCCTAACCCCTAACCCTAACCCTAACAAACAACCGGATTTTTAGGGTGTAAATGAGAAAAGTGTCCCCACGAGTCGAGTAAAGTCATATGGTCCGCTTCTTTTGTCTTTTTTTGTCTTTTCTTTCTTTTTTTTTTTTTTCATTGTTTCATAAAAAAATGTGCAGATTGTTATAAATTGAAGAACCGCAATAACAATTACATTTTATTAAGTGAAGATGCAAGTGCAGTTAGTTTGCTGCAAATGAAAATGAACCGTTGTATTTGCTAAATTACCTTGTTAACAAGAAATCTTCAAAAATATTTCCTAATCATGTAATTTTCTTTCTTTCTTTCTTTATTATTTTTATTTACATACACACATAAAAAAAAAAGAGAACCAGATAGGCCTGGAGATAAACAAACAGGCTAATGCTTAGAGGGTAAGCCAAACCTGGAATGATAATCAGACACTGTTGAACAGACACACACACACACACACAAACACACACACACACACACACACACACACACACACAGGGACACATAAACACCCTCTCCCACCCACACACACACACGCAGAGAATTTGGAAGATATAAGACACAAAACAAATGGACAGTCGCTAGCAACAGCTTCAGTTTCGGAAATCTCCTGTAGAAGAGATTTTTATCTCGAAAAATTAAGAATAAATGACAGGTTAACAAACAACACCATAGTTACCTTATTTTTCTTTACACTTGCATTGTGATAGCCTTCAAAACCAAACACCAAACCAAATTCAAGCAAATTATAAAACACTTTTATTTATTTATTTTTTTTTTCAATAATTCAAAATTGTTATAATTTAATAACATTTTGTTCTAGAATAAAACAAGAATTTATATGAATATTTTTTTTTAAATTTACAGAAATAATTTTAATATTTTATTTTTTAAAATCTCGATAAAAAATTAACAGTGTTTTCTTTTTGCATAAATCTAAAATCTGAATTAGCAATGAAATCGAAAAGTTACCAAACAAAACATCATCTTATTTTATTAAAGTTTTTAAATTTCTAAAATATCTGTACGACTTGATCATTTATTTTTTTTTTATTATTAAGTTGTGTATGCGGTACAACCACGTAGCTAGAAGAGGGAAGCAATCACCTCCTTCCTTGAGCACATTATTCGAGAGTGTCATTTTTTTACCATTCTTGTTATTTTATTTTTATTATTATCATTATTTTAAATTTGTGTATTAGAAGTTGAATCCTTATTTTTCTTGGTTATATTTTGGTACTCTTGAACTTTCTCGACCGTAGGAGCGGTGTTCAGTAAATTCTTATAGCTTAAAAAATTAAAACATTAAGCGATAAATAGGATTGAACAAGGATATATATATATATATATATATATATATATATATATATATATATATATATATATATATTTGAAAATGGTTTTAAAAAGCGTGTGCATTGTGAGATGTTATAATAAATACAATTTCACAATTTTTGTTTTCCCCTCTGAAAAAGATATCTTTTTTTTTCGGTCACGTCTCATCAGAGAAGCATACCTTGACACTAATGTTTGTACGAGGAATAATGTGTAGAATCTCACAATGCACACGCTTTTTAAAACCATTTTCAAATTTTGCTCGTACCACAATCTATTCACATATATATATATATATGTGTGTGTGTATTTTAGCAGCATTCTTTCATTTATACATGTTTAACAATTTTATTTTTGATCTTTTCGAGTTTTCTGGCCAACTTTTTAATATTTGGGTGGAATTTGTGGATAAGTCCACCAAAAATTAAATTCATGCCCCCACTCTAATTACCGAAATATTCTAACGGAAAATACACACATTCTGCACAAAGAAAAAAATAAACAAAAACTCCAAATACTAAAAGCTCTATACATAAAACAATACAAACCATCCTTAAACAAAATTAATTTCCAATGCAGTACACATATTTTAAAATGCCTATAACACCTATCTCATCAATTCTTCTCCTTCCAACCTCCATATTAATATAATTTTTTTAAAAACTGGAACACATAACTTAACCCCTGATGATGGCACTTCGAAGTGCCGAAAGTACTCAGGACTTGGTGGACTTATCCACGAATTCCACCCAAATATTTAAAAGTTGGTCAGAAAACTCGAAAAGATCAAAAATAAAATTGTTAAATATATATATATATATATATATATATATATATATATATATGTGTGTGTGTGTGTGTGTGTGTATGTGTGTGTGTGTGTGTGTTGCAAATCGTGCATAAATAATTGAAAACATTTTTTAAAGATTTTTCCTTTTTTTAAACCATCGATTTTATTAAGAGGTGATTTGAAAAATAAGTCTATCTACTTCCGTCTGCAAAATTTTACGCGTTTGAAAATCTCTCAGTAAATTGATTCAAAATGGACAATTTGATTTCTCAATTATTATGAGGAATGAACATAGGGAATAAGTACTTCTAACAAAAAGAAATGCATCTCTCTCTCTCTCTCTCTCTCTCTCTCTCTCTCTCTCTCTCTCTCTCTCTCTCTCTCTCTCTCTATCTATCTACCTACCTACCTACCTACCTACTCTCTCCCTCTCTTTCTCTCACTACTTACCCATCTACTATCTCTTTTCTCTCTCCTTACTTACCTACCCCCTCTCTCTCTCTTTCTCTCTCTCTCTCTACTTACCTACCTTATCTATCTCTAATTATCTACCTACTATCTCTTTCTTTCTTTCTCTCTCTTCTCACCTACCCACTCTCTCTCTCTTTCTCTTTCTCTCTCTCCCTCTCTCTCTACTTGCTTAACTTATCCATCTCTTATTATCAACTTACTATCTCTCTCTCTATACTTATCTACATACAATCTATCTCCTTCCCTCCCTCTCTTTCTCTCTACCTACTCTCTCCATCTCTTTCTCTCTCTACCTACCCATCTACTATTTCTCTTTCTCTCTCCTTACTTACCTACCTTCTCTCTCTCTCTCTCTCTCTCTTCTCTCTCTCTCTCTCTCTCTCTCTCTCTCTCTACTTACCTACCTGATCTATCTTTCTGTACGATCAGTATGTGACAAGATCAATTTCTAAAGGGGAGTCTAACAGGTTTGAATTTAGAATTTGTCTTCCCTTTCTTTCTTAATATTAAAACCGGAATGGTCCATTATTTAGCTGAGGTGACAACACTCATAAGAAATAAGAAATTGGTGGATAAGCAACACCAAATAATCAGGATTTACATTTTGCATTTCATCTTGGACGATTTGGACGGTATCATTTTTAACCAGAGGGTGTTGCAAGATGATAACGGTCGTACAATTAAGGAACACGAGTATCAACGTATAGCTAAGAGTTAAATATACGAATAAAGTAGTAAGTACTTACCGCATCTATTCAGCCCTATTGGCTGGAGTTGTAGAATACGCCGACTGCACACCTGCAGAGGGGTAAGAGGCCCTACCCCAACCATCCAGTGAGGCCACTGTTGTATACCCTTCTCATTACTTACTTCTTACTTCTATTCTTCTTCTGTTCATCTGACATCTTAAGTTCTTCTAGGTCTCTTCTAACGTCTGGACTTCTCTTGGGGACTTCGTGTCTGGTCTTTCATTGGGGATTTCTCTTTATCAGAAGCCCTGTGTCATTGTTAGTTTTTAGATAATAACACAAGACTTCGATTTACTTTGATCATATCTTATTCTCGAAATCCCTCACCAGACTACCTGCGCAGATCGAGTCGGAGCGTGTATAACACGACTCACCACCGTCGTGGTTTCTCGCCGACTGACAAAAATCTATTTCTAATCTAAACCAGAAGAGGGTCTTCTCCACCGATTCTCACGGTATCCACCGGAAGGAAGGATCAGGACAGGTCAAGCCTTGTCATTCAAATCCTTCAAAGCCATGGGCTGCAGCTTATAACGGCCATTTTGATTTCTAGACTATTGCACATAAATATTAGGTATCTAATAATTATGTAACACCACCTGTTAGCTGTAAGTGGCGACCCGTGTTGCTTAAAGAAGGAATCCTGGTGGCTGAGCAGTCCATGACATGTAACACTCCGCTTTGGCCTTTATTTAGGCTAGACGGGCGATCGAAGAGGCTCGCTTCGATCAATCGACTGGTCACGTCAAGCCCTATCACCTATATGATTAATCCCGATCGTATTACCCTTATGTCAAACCCCCAACCCTTTCGAAAATATATGTGCTAGAAGGTGGGTGCTGAGGATCTTAATGTCCTGGGTATGACTGCATCTAGTGGTGGGGTTCCAATTCTGGAGCTCTGGAGAATGTGGGGTACCCTTTAATTGTGGAGCTCTAGAGAATGTACCCTTTAATTGCCATTACACCCAGGTCCACTCTGACCAGGAATGGTAGTACCTGTTAGGCTCCCATTTATGTGTTGAATAGATAAAAAATGAGTTTGTGTAATATACCCACTCAATATCGGGTACATAAACGATCAGAAACAGACAGAGTAGAGATAGGATACTTTAAATATTCGCTCCAACATTTGGTGCGCTGGTGGTTGTCGTCAGTGATGTTATCTGCATGGGTCATTGGGAAGTTTCGGGTCTTCCAACATCAGACTTCCCTCGCCATGCTGACCCTATCAGAAGTGATCAATCTCCGATCCCCCACCAACATTAGATGCTAAAAGATGTTTGACTTTTTATTCTTTTGGACGATTGTAAAATTCTAATCCCGCGCATCTGATTGGCTGGCGCTAACAACCAATCAAATGTGCGGCACATTCTATCTAAACGGAATACGTGGACAGTAACACTTTTCTTAGAACGGATTACAAGCTTTAGAGGGACGTTAACCCTTCATTAATAATGATAAGAGAGGGCTAATTCTAACGATTTGTTTTAATTATTTTCCTTTTCAATTTTTATTTTAGATTTTATATATATATCATTTTGTACAATTTTTTTTGTATTTGCCCACCCCCTTTTTTATTTTATTTTTATTCTTCTATTTATTTTTTAAAACTTTTTATTCTGGAGCTCTGGAGAGTGGGTATCATTTAATTGCCATTACACCCAGGTCCACTTTGACCAGGAATGGTAGTACCTGTTAGGATCCCATCTATGGGTTGAATAGATAAAAAAAATGAGTTTGTGTAATATACCCTCTCAATATCAGGTATATAAACGATGAGAGACAGACAGAGACAAAGTAGAGATAGGATGAGGGTTCTTAGTTGTTACTCGTTGTTTCTACTGCTTCTAACTCGTCGGCCATCTTTTCAGGGCTGTCTTCTCTGGCTGATTTCCCGGGTTGATTCTATTTCTTTCTTTATCGAGCTGTCATCTCTTGTTTTAATTAACTTAACAAACAAGACTGGCTGTTTTTCTTATAAGTCTTTATTTAACAACCTAGCCCATAAAGATTCAACCGCGCGGTGAGTTACGACCCCTGAGAGACATCCTTTCTCGTCGGGTGCCTGCTCGCATCTAATCTAAAATTTCTCCCACGCCGGGCTTAACTTTTCAAGTGGTCAAGTAAAAAGGTTGTTACCAATCAGTAACCGTCGAGGTAACTTTCCACTGGACCCCTGTTATTATGAATCTAACGAACCCCGATTCAAAATATCTCACTACAGGTACGTACATAATTCATTGACTATCAATGAATTATGTAACATTTGAAAATATTTAAAAACAATGTGTTTTTAAAAAATTGAATACCCAACAAGAATGAATAAAACAAAAACGTCATCGGCATAAAATAACCCAAGAGGTGACGTGCCGTAAAAACAACCAACCAACCAACCAACCGTACCTATTCCTTACTTTTGAACGATAATTTCGTAAAGAAACGATTTCGTGATTATAAATCAAGCAGAAAATCGACTTAAACACGAGTATATATATATATATATATATATATATATATATATATATTAAAGAAATGGATACAATAGAAACCTACTCGAGTTTCACCATAAGGATCTTCAGAGTTAAATCCACTGAATTAATAAGATATTACGTTATAACGTAATATCTTTTTCAATGAACACACGTGTAATCGGCTGCAATTAATCGGTACCTCGATTAATTCAGTGGATTTAACCCTGAAGATCTTTATGGTGAAACTCGAGTAGGTTTCTATTGTATCCATTTCTTTAATAAATTTGCTCTACTTTGTATTGAGCACTTTGTATTTGTTTTATTATTATTATTATTATTATTATTATTATTATACTAAAGCTGAGTTATTCAACTTTTGCTTCCTAAAGGCTTTTTACTATTTAGTTTAATGACTCGAAAATTATAGTAAATTATTCCTTACTTTTATGGTTTGAATTAGGTTTGAAAAAATTCTGTTTTGATTGGTTCTAATTAGTCGTAATTTGCAATTCAGTCAAAAACCGACCAATCTCTTACTTTACTCTTTCTATTTATTTCTTCCTCTCTATGTATCTCTTGACTACCTCCTCGTTATATAATGTTAGTTTCTCGGGGGAGTAGAGAGAGAGAGAGAGAGAGAGAGAGAGAGAGAGAAAGGATTTGAAATGTATTTCTATGTTAAATTTCACAACCAGCAACCCGTAGATTAAATGAGGTCAAAGATAGCAAAATGATTTTATGGTTTCGTCCACCAAATTTATATTTTTAAAACATTTATTCGCTTTGCTAACTCCCTTTTCCCTAATCTCAATTATCTACCCAGAGTTGAATGGGTGACCCAACGGGTCACGTTTTGTCTAGTATATATATATATAAGTGTACGTAAATAAACACTGTGTTTATTTGATATGGCTTTTAGCCGACAATTTTTGGAGGATATGCGGTTAATTGAAGTCATACCTAATTTTTGAAAATTAATTATTTAATAATTAATGAATTTAGGCGGGCATATATGTTCAAATGTAAGGTTAAACAAATCGAGAAAATGTCAATCCCTGAATGTACATTTCGACCTATTAGGTCTCATCAGCAAGGCTATAGACATGGGAGACTGCTCCGTGTGTGACTCGAAACCTCGACTAGCCAAGCTGACAGGCGGAGACTCTAACCACTACACCAGCTGGCCAATCTCAGAATATTCATCTGTTTTGAACTTATTTATATTACATTTATATTTATTGACTTGCTACACGACAATATAAGTTATGCCCGCCTAAATTCATTAATTATTAACTAATTAATTTTCAAAATTAGGTATGACTTCAATTAAGCACGTATCCTCCATATATATATATATATATATATATATATATATATATATATATATATATATATAATATTTTTTCTACGTTTTATTGTTTGTTTGTTTTTCCAAAGGAAATATTTTACAAAATGTAATAACTGGGCCGGTTTTGCTCAGTCGGTAGAGCATCCATCTCCGGATCACAAGGTCTCGGGTTCGATAACTGCCCTCACTAACTCAATGCATGAGTAACTCAGCTTGGATCTGTGAGCTAAAGTGGGGAGCTGATGATAGGTGGTGCGCTCTACTTCTGAAAAAAAAAACCCATATATCTCCCTGATCTAATGCTAGCAAAAAGGGGATATATTTCATCGCTGTTGACCAGATATCAACAATAGGCCACCCCACTTATTTTACTTATGTTCATTCGGAAAAAAAAATCGATTTTTACATTGTCTTTGCTAGTCTTAAAAAGAGAAGGGTATTTGCCTGCTCATCCCACTTATGAGGGCTGGACACAAGGTCTCGTTTTTACGTGGGCGCATAAAAATTGCGTCGATCTAGGGGGATGGTCCCCTTGGATCGACGCTATTAATTGTACTTTACCGGTCCAGAGGCCGAAGCACACTGGACCCCCAGCCGAGGCCGGGTATAGAAGGTAAGGGTATTTGCCTGCTCATCCCACTTATGAGGGCTGGACACAAGGTCTCGTTTTTACGTGGGCACATAAAAATTGCAAGGATCTGGAGGGCATAGCCCCCTTGGATCGATGCTATTAATTGTACTTTACCGGTCCAGAGGCCGAAGCACACTGGACCCCCAGCCGAGGCCGGGTATAGAAGGTAAGTCTCAAAGCATAGAATCTGGAACAGATACTACACTTTGATATTCTCTTCTATGCCAGGTAAAGAGAAGGTCCAAATAGAAATGTAGTGGCGCATGTGTTGCCGTCAGTGGAATGTACTATCTTTACAATAACCAAACATTAATCTGAAACTAATTTATTCTAAAAAATTTTTATGGAAGTCCTGAAACTATTTTACTTTGAAAAACAATATTTTTTCTGTAATTCAAATGATCTTATTTAAAATGAAATAAAAGTTTAGACTTTATCTATACAAATATAAAAGGCAGTTGATGTGTATGTATGTATGTATGTAAGTCAGCTTCTGATCTTAAGAGACATATGGTGGTGCATAAGCATAAAATTTTATCATCTGATACAACGAGAAGGACGTCCTTCCTATGTCATATTTGCATCAAACTTTGTGGATCTACAACGGGTTTGATGAGTCATTTGAGGGCTCATGAGAGGAAAGGTTCTGGTGGTGGGGTTATAGGATTGTGAGGGAAGGCAGCGATCTGTAAAGATTATGCTATTGCTATGTATGTATGTCCGGAGGGAACTACGAAAATAAAACAATTAACAACAAAGTAAATATATATATATATATATATATATATATATATATATATATATATATTTGTAAATGTATAAGTAGTAACTTACCGGTGGGTATGAGTACGATCGTTGGAAGTGAACAGTATCCAGAGGTTAAGATTGAGAAAAACAAATACAAAGTGCTCAATACAATGTAGAGCAAACATTTATTTTAACAATGGAAAGGAGTAACCTACTCGAGTTTCATCGATTGATTCTTCAGGGTTACTTTAGTTAAATTAATCGATTTTTCGATTAATCTTAGATGTTATAACTATAGATGTTAGATGTTATAATTAAAGTTAAGTCCCATTCCAACGGGCATGTTTATAACATCTAAGATTAATCGAAAACTCGATTAATTTAACTAAAGTAAGCCTGAAGAATCAATCGATGAAACTCGAGTAGGTTACTCCTTTCCATTGTTAATATATATATATTATATATATAATATATTATATTATATATATATATAATTTATCAAAATTAAGTATGACTTCAATTAAGCACACACACACACACACACCACACACACACACACACATATATATATATATATATATATATATTTATATATATATATATATATATATATATACAGTTACTACCACCAGGCCGGATTAACACAACGTCATTTTTACGTAGGGATTGTTATGGGGCATCTCGCGAGGATTCAACTTGCAATTAAGTAATAATGGATCTGCGTGACTAACTTTTTAAAAAATCCTCTGGTTAATGATAAAATGCTTTATTTTATAAAGGAATTGAATTTTTTTTTTTTTTTTTACATACCATAGAGAAATGTGAAATAATGTTTTTGAAAAACCCCACCCCCACCCTCTATATGTTAGACAGCAGATAACGTAATAATGGATGTGCGAAACTTTTTTTAAAATCCTCCTTTACCAAGGCGACGTCGAGTAGCCACTTCGCGTTAATGATAAAATACTTTATTTTACAAATAAATTGAATTTTTTTTTTTACCTACTATAGAGAAATGTGAAGTAATGTTTTTGACCCCCCACCCCCACACTGTATGTTGACAGCGCATAACGTAATAATGGATTTACGAGACTTGTTTAAAATCTCCCTCAACCGAGTCGACGTCGGATAGCCACTTCTAGTTAATGATAAAATGTCTTATTTTACTAATGAATCGAATTTGTTTTTACATACCATAGAGAAATAACCCCCTCCCCCCGTATGTTAGTACATAACGTAATAATGGATCTGCGAGACTATATTTTTAAAAATCCCCTTCTAACCCAGGCGACGCCAAGTAGCTACTTCTAGTTAATGATAGAATGCTTTATCTTACCAATGAATTGAATTTTTAACGTAAATCTCTGTTAGACAGCACATAACGTAATAACGGATCTGCGAGACTAAGTTTTTAAGAATCCCCGTCTACCCTAGCGATGCCGAGTAGCCACTTTTAGTTAATTATAAGTAAAAGTAAGTAAAGTCGACGGGGCGGCCTAATGTCGGTATCAGCCAGTCAGCGAGGGAGTCTATCCCCTTTTCAATAGCGCTAGACCAAGGAGATTGTTTTAGCATCTGAGGTGGAGCGCCACATCTACCATCAGCTCCTTACTTTACCGCACAGATCCCTGTGCTACTCATACGCTGAGTTGGCGAGGACCGGTATCGAACTAGGAACCTTGTGGTTTCTAGCCGAACACTCTACCGACTGAGCTAACCCGACCCTATAGTTAATTATAAAATACTTTATTTCACAGATAAATTGATTTTTTTTTTTTTTTACATAAAATAGAGAAATGTGAAATAATGTTTTTGAAACTCACCTGTATGTTAGACAGTACATAACGTAATAATGGATCTGCGAGACTAACTTTAAAAAAAATCCCCCTCAACCAAGGCGACGCCAGGAAGCCAATTCTAGTTAATGATAGAATGCTTTATTTTACCAATGAATTGAATATTTTTTATGTACCATGGAGAAATGCGAATAATGTTTTTGAAACCCACCTGTATGTTAGACAGTACATAACGTAATAATGGATCTGCGAGACTAACTTTTTAAAAAATCCCCCTCTACCAAGGCGACGTCAGGTAGCCAATTCTAGTTAACGATAAAATGCTTTATTTTACCAATGAATTGAATATTTTTTACGTACCATGGAGAAATGAGAAATAATGTTTTTTGAAACCCGCCTGTATGTTAGACAGCACATAACGTAATAATGGATCTGTGAGACTAACTTTTAAAAAAAAAATCCCCCTCTACCAAGG
>CM042173.1:63447243-63464743 GCA_023376005.1 Doryteuthis pealeii
TCATACCTTCCCCAAGATATATATATATATATATATATATATATAATAATATATATATAATGGTGTGCTGTATTTAAAGTAAATTAGTGCTGTATATTAAATTAGGAATTAGCGTGGACTGGTTAGGTTACAGAAAGTTTTCTAGCGCTATGCGATTTTGAAAAATCCTGCAGTACTCAAGGTGCCATTACGTCATGTCCACGCCTACCCGAACCTTTTTATATATATATATATATATATATGTTAAAAGAAAGGAAATGCAATGCCGTACAGTATGAGTATGAAATGTGGAATGAAAAACATCACACATGCTGTTAAGAGAGAAAACAATTTATACTATTAATCATAGCTGATACTGATCAATATTTCGATTTACAAAAATCATCATCAAGAGCTCATTTATCCGTGGTGTTTGGGTTTGACATTTTCTCCGACCCCAAACACCGCACGGAGTGAGTATAGCCTCTGATGAATGATTTTTTGTAAAATCGAAATATGATCACTATCAGCTAATGATTAATATTATAAATTGGTTTTCTCTTTAAGCAAGCATTGTGGCTGTTTTCATTCCACCTTTTTCATACTCACACCACACACAACACACAACACACATCAAATTCGAACTGTGCCACGTTATTGTCAGTATATTATAATATATATATATTATATATACAGGGTGGCTATATATATATATATATTATATATATATAGTAAAAGTAAAGTCGACCGGGTGGCCTAAAGTTCGGTATCAGCCAGTCAGCGAGGGAGTCTATCCCTTTTCAATAGCGCCTAGACCAGGAGATGTTTTAGCATCTGAGGTGGAGGCCATCCTACGCATCAGCTCTTAATTTTACCGCACAGTCCTGAGGCTACTCTACGCCTGAGTTGGCGAGGACCGGTATCGAACTAGGAACTTGTGGTTTCTAGCCCGAACACTAAAGGTCAAATTTAGTCAGTTGTAGAGGCATCGGCTCGGAACCACAAGGTTCGGGTTCAATAACTGGCCCTTGCCAATTCAGCCGTATGAGAAGCACAAGGATCTGTGCGTAAAAATGGGGAGCTGATGGGTGGGTGTAGCGCTTCACCTTAGAACGCCAAAACAATCTCCTGGTCTAGTGCTAAGTGAAAAGGGTAGACTCCTCCGCTTGTCTGGTGATAC
Organism: Doryteuthis pealeii; assembly: GCA_023376005.1. Lineage (NCBI taxonomy): Eukaryota > Metazoa > Mollusca > Cephalopoda > Myopsida > Loliginidae > Doryteuthis > Doryteuthis pealeii. Next base: position 63,448,403 of record CM042173.1, read on the forward strand.
CGACAATAGGCGACTCCGTCGACTTTATTACTTTATATATATTAATTAATTATTAATCTGTAGAGGCCTGATTGTGTGTGTCATTGGTATGTAGGTCAGAATTTTAACAAGTACGAGTGTACAGAAGGAGCAGAAGAAGAGGACGTATTGTATGGATTTTGTCCCCCCAATTTTCATCGAATGAAACCGTGATTTTGGATTCGTCGAAGAAATTAATTTTTTACAATCTCAATCACAAAAATGACCGAAATGAATCGGAATGTCCCGGGTTCCGATTACCAGTCCTCGCTAAGCCCGAACTAGGTACATGAGTAGCTTGATCTGTGAGCGTGAAGTGGGGGCTGGTGATAGGTGACGAGCGCTCTCCACCTCTGGCAAACAATATCCTTTATCAAACGTAACGAAACGGAATATACTTGACTTTCTCTCTCATCATCTCGTCTTCTCTCGTCTCATCCTTCTTCTCTCCTCAATCCCTCTCTCTCTCTCGTTCAGTTTATAATTGATTTTATTATTATTTTACATTGAGCCCTTTCAGATTTGAATAATGCGCTTGTATAAATGGATTATAAACTTGACGAGAGGAGAGAGAGAGAGAGGAGAGAGAGAGAGAGAGAGAGAGAAGAAGAGAGAAGTTATATCCCCGTTTCGTTAACGTTTGATAAAGGATATTGTTTTTTCAGAGTGAGCGCCGCCACCTATCACCAAGCTCCCCACTTTCGCTCACAGATCCAAGCTACTCATGTACCTAGTAGCGAGGACTGGTATCGAACCGGGACATCGATTCGATTTCGGTTCATTTTGTGATTGAGATTGTTAAAATATTCTTCGACGTCAAAAAATCAACGGTTTCATTCCGATGAAAATGGGGGACAAAATCCCATACAATCGTCCTCTTTTCTCTCCTTCTGTACACTCGATACTTGTAAAAATCTGACCTACATACCAATGACACAACACAATCAGGCTCTACAGATTAAATATATATATATATAAAGTAAGTAAAGTCGAACGGAAAGTCGCCTATTGTCCCGGTAATCAGCCAAGACAAGCGATGGGAGTCTTATACCCTTTCACTAGCACTAGACCAGGAGATTGTTTTGGCGTCTAAGGTAAGCGCTACACCCACCATCAGCTCCCATTTTCCGCACAGATCCTTGTGCTTCTCATACGCTGAATTGTTCAAGGGCCAGTATTGACCGGAAACATTGTGGTCCGAGCCGGAATGCTCTTATCAACTGAGCTAAATTGAAACCTTTGTGTTCGGCTAAGAAACCACAAGTGTTCCTAGTTCGATACCGGTGCCTCGCCAACTCAGCGTAACGAGTAGCCAGGGACTGTGCGGTAAAAGTAAGAAGGCTGATGGTAGGTTGGCGCTCCACCTCAGATGCTAAAAAACAATCTCTTTGGTCTAGCGCTATTGAAAAGTGGGATAGACTCCCTCGCTGACTGGCTGATACCGCTTTTAGGCCGCACCGCGCGACGACTTACTTTTACTATATATATATATACAATATATATTAATATATATAGGCCCACTCGGATTGGCATCTGTAATATGGAGTAATATTACGTTATATATAGTTAGATGAGGATTGAATGCTGTGGTGTGTGTGTTGTGTGTGTGTTTGTGGTGTGTGAGTATGAAAAGGTGGAATGAAAACATCAGCAGAAATGCTGTTGAAGAGAAAACAATTTTATAAATATAAATCAATGAGCTGATAGTGATCAATATTTTCGATTTACAAAATAATCATGCATCAGAGCATCTGCAGCGATGGAGTCCTTCCGTGTGTTTGGGTCGGAAAGAAAATGTCAAAACCGCAAACACCACGGAGTTTAATGAAGCTGGCTATGGATATGATTTTGATTGGTAAAATCGAAATATTGAGTCAGTATCAAGCTATGTTATATTATAAATTGTTTTTTCTCTTACAAGCATTGTGTGGATGTTTTTCAATATTCCCACATTTTTCGAATACTCATTACTGTTCCGGATGCATAATTGTCCCTTTCTTTAAGCTTATATATATATATTATATAAAGGTTTTCGGGTAGCGTGGACATGACGTCCAATGGCACTTGGTTACTCGAGGATTTTCAAAAATGACGCATAGGCTAGAAACTTTTCTGTTAACCTAACACATGTCCACCGCATATCGCGGCTAATTTAGATATACAGCACTATTTACTTATAAATACAGGCAACACGCATTAATATATATATATATATATATAATATAATTATTATATATAATATATCTTTTGGGGAAAGGGTATGAATCCCATACTATTTCCCTCCAGCTGGTAGCGTGTTTAATAGTTAGAGGCAGACTGGGCCTTCATCCTATGGGTGTAAGGTAACCAGTCCTTACGGAGAGGGATAACTCTGAATTCAAATTTCCCCCTTGAGTAATCGATCCGTTCGTTGATTGTGGTTCGTTAGGCTGCCGGAACCCTTGATTACAGCCAAGATTTCCTTTTCCTATCGACTGTTGGCCCAAAAATCAGATGGTGAGTACGTGGTGGATGGTCCTAAACAAAGCCTTCACGCACTAAAACAAATTTCACTGTGTGGAGCACTTGTTCATTATACGTGATGGAACCCTCCATAGGTCGAAAATCGACGAGAGAGTCCATAATATATAAATAATATTATATATATTATATTATATTATGGACTCTCTCCGTTTCGATTTCGACGGCATAGGGTTCGTTAAACAATATAAATATATAATATATATATATAATATATAATATATATATATATATATATTATATATATAATAAATCTTATTGTAGGCATGAACTGTTGGGTTGGCGCATTGTTGATTTATTGTATATTGTTTATCGCAGCCATTTACTAGCAGGTTTTTTTTCCAAGCCCCTGTTTGAATACTGAGCCCCTTATTTTAATACATTGAGCAAATCCTCCCGCGAAATTCCGCTGTAGTATGCGTTTCATAAGAGTTGTAATTGGTTTTTTTTTTTTCAGCTGTGTTTCTCTTTAATTAACAAGTTTATCTTGCACACAGCACACACACACACACACAACACACAACACACTACCCCAGCGCACTTGTTTTTTGCTATGACAACATTCCTTCCCCACACCCGGCCATTTTGTGGTGGTGTGGTGTGTGGTGTGTGTGTGTGTGTTAATTGGTGTGTGTGTGGTTTGTGTGTTGGTGTGTGTGTGTTGAATGAAATTATTGTTGGCGTAATTGTTGGGCGCCTGACGTGAGGGGTGTGACGGTCTGCATTTTATTGTCTCGCCGCAAGTCGCGACAGTTGAGAGAGAGAGAAGAGAGAGAGAGAGAGAGAGAGAGAGAGAGAGAAGAGTCAGCTATGAGAAAAACACTTCGAGTAGAGTAGAGTTTAGAGTAGAGAGAGTAAGAGAGTTAGAAGAGAGAGAGAGAGAGAGTCTAAGTCTCCCCGGGTAACTAGAGTAGTAGGTTCTATTGTCTCAATGTTGTGTGTTGGTACGTGGGGGTAGGGTTAGACTGGATGAGCTAGTCCCTATGCAGGGCGGGGACAGGGTGTCGCAGGTTAAGGCTAGGCTTGCATTACTTTTCCACTTTCAATAAGGCTTCGGGCCCAAAGCCGGCCTACTAAGCCGCCGTTTAACTATTAGTCAGGTTTTGTGGTTTTCAGGTGGGTTTGCGGACAAACACCCTCGCTGCTGCTGCTGCCAACTCCTCCTCTCCTCTTCTTCTTCTCTTTCTCTCTATTCCCCACCCCCCCTCCTCAATCTTTTTCTTTTGACTATCAGTGCCTCTTTTCTACTCTCTCTACCTCTTCTGTGCTTTCTGTGGTTGGAGCCAGGCCTAGCAACATATACCATACAATACTAACTTGGGCATGAATTTAGGCTGGTTAGGTGGTTTAATAAGTTGCGCAATATATATATATAATTATATATATATATATATATAACCCTATACTAATACAACACAATATATTAAACTAAAAACACTTACAGTACTATACAGCTACACTATATATAGCATTATAAAATACTACATATATAGCACATTATAAACCTACATTCTATAACACATAACATATATACAAAATATATTATATATATTATATATTATTAGTGTATTACATTATAAACACACTACATTACTACACGGCAGGCACAGCGATAAGAAAAGGGCAGCGAATCAGACAACCAGACAAGCAGCACTTCACGCACACAGCACAGCACACATTATAACACTTACAGCAAATCCGTGCAAACGCGGTTATGGGTGTTGTGTATGTGCTAGGTGTCATATATATATATATATATATATATATATATATGTGGTGGTGTGGGTGTGTGTTGTGTTGTGGTGGTGTTGGTGGTGGTGTTTCTTGTGTGTGTGGTGGTGTTCTGCGTGTGTAAATTGTATGTAAATACATTCGTAGAATGTATGGGTATGTCAATAACTTTCAAAAAATGCAATAATTCATGGCAACGGGTAATATGGGTTGTATGTATGTGGCTAGGTGTCCATTTATATTATATATATATATATATATAGTATACATACATAGACATTATTATATAATTATAATTATGTGTGTGTGTGGTGTGTGTGAGTGTGTGTGTGTGTGTGGTGTGTGTGTATTCAATTGTATGTATTAGGTATGTTTCAATGAAAAAATTTAAAAATACCGCGTGGATGAGGCCGCAAAGAAGAGAGAGAGGGTAATTAAATATGTGTGTATTGTCATCGAAGCAGACATAGTGTGGCAGCAGGAGGCGTATCTGTTTCTAAGGTTTTAAAAATATTTATTGAGCGTTCTAAGGAATGGGGGAAAATTTAAAATGGAAAAAAAAGAAAAAAAAAAGGACAAACAAACAAACAAAAAAGCAAAAAAACAACAAACAACAAAGCAAACAAACAAGAAAACAAAACAAAAAACAAAAGAAACTAAATTTGGTTCCCCAAATACAAAGAGGACGCGGAAAATTATTTGGTGGGGCTGAAGAAACTTGTTTTTCCCAATTTAAAAGCATTGAAATCAATAAAGGAAAATGGCAATTTTTAAAAATAGATGGTCCTTAAGAAGGAACCGGTGGTGAACGGGTTTTTATATGCCTGTTCCCCCTAACAATACAAGAGGGGTGGGGGTGTCCAAAAACCATTATTTCACATTTCTCCATGGGTACGTAAAGAAATATTTCAATTAAATTGGTAAAATTGAAGCATTTATCATTTAACTAGAATTTGGCCTACCCTGACCCGTCCCGCCCTTGGTAGGGGGATTTTTTTTTTTTTAAAAGTTAGGTCTCAGCAGATCCATTATTACGTTTATGTTGCTGTCCTAAACAATACAGGCGGGTTTTCAAAAAAACATTGATTTCTGCATTTTCTGCGCAATGGTACGTAAAAAATTATTCAAATTATTGTAAAATAAGGCATTTTTTAATCGTTAACTAGAATTTTTTGCTACGCTTGACGTCGCCTTGGTAGAGGGGATTTTTAAAAAAGTTAGTCTCGCGATTCATTAATTACGTTACTGTACTTGTCTAAACTATAGCAGGTTTGGGTTTTCAAAACATTATTTCGCAATTTTTCCTCCATGGTTACATAAATATTCGAATATCCATGGTAAATAATAGGCAATGTGCTGTATCATTACTAGAATTGGCTTGCGTCTGGGCCGTCGCCATGGTTGAAGGCCGGTCGTTGTGGGGATTTTTTTAAAAAGTTAGTCTCGGCAGATGCCATTATTACGCGCCCCTATATTTATGTAGCTGTCGTAAGCATACCAGGTTCTGGAGTTCAAAACATTATTTTATCCACATTTCTCTATTTTATTTTAAAAAAAAAAAAAAAAGTCATTTAATCCTGTTGGATAAATAAAGTATTTTTATAATTAACTATAGGTCGGGTTTAGCTTCAGTCGTAGAGTGTTCCGGCTAGAAAACCACTAGGTTCGGCCTAGTTCGATCCGGTCTCGCCCAACCTTCAGCGTATGAGTAGCACAGGGATGCTGTTTTGGCGGTAAAGTATAGGGAGGCTGGATGGTAGATGGGCGCTCCAGGCTCAGATGGCTAAAACAATCTCCTTGTCCCCGCTAGCGCTATGAAAAAGGGGATAGAACCCTCCCTCCGGCTGACGTGGCTTGAATACCGACATTTAGGCCGGCCCCGTCGACTTTACTTACTTTTTTACTTATAAATTACTAAGTGGCTACTCGGCACCGCTAGGGTAGACGGGGATTCTAAAAACTTTAGTCTCGCAGATTCGCGTTATATTAGCGTTTGTGGGCTGTCCTAACAGAGATTTAACGGTTAAAAATTTCAATTGCCATTTGGGTAAGAATAAAGCATTCTATCACAATTAACTAAGAAGGTAGCTACTTGCGTCGCCCATTTTTAGAAAGGGATTTTTAAAAATATAGTCTCCGGCAGTCGCATTATTTACGTTATGTTAGCTAACATACGGGGGAGGGGGGTTTATATTCTTCTATGGTATGTAAAAACCAAATTTCGATTCATAGTAAAATAAAGACATTTTATCAATTACTAGAAGTGGCTATCCGACGTCCGACTCGGTTTGCGGAAAGAATTTTAAACAGTCTGCGTAAATCCATTTATTACGTTTTATGCCCGCTTGTAGCTATACAGTGTGGGGTGGGGTTTCAAAACACAATTAGCTTTCACATTTCCTGCTATAGTAAAAGGTAAAAAATTCATTTAATTGTAAAATAAAGTATTTATTCATTAACGGAAAGTGGGTCTACTTCGTACGTCGCCTTGGTAAAGGGGATTTTTAAAAAAAAAAGTTTCGCACATCGCCATTAATTAAGCGGTAATCTGCCCTGTCCTAACATGATAGGAGGGGTGGGGAGTGGGGGTTTTTTCAAAAAACGATTTATATTTCAACATTTTCTCTATTGGTAATGTAAAAAAAAAAAAAAAAATTCAAAATTCTTTGATAAATAAAGCATTTTTTATCATTAAGCGCAAGATTTTTTAAAAAAGTTAGTCCGACGGCAGATCCATTATTAACCTTATTGCAAGTTGGAAACATCTCGCGAGATGCCCCATAAACAAATCCCTACGTAAAATGACGTTTGTTGTTAATCCGGCGGTGGTAGTACGTGTATATTATATATATGATATAGTATATATATATATATATATATATATAATATATATATATGTTGTGTGGTGTGTTGGTGTGTTGGGTGTGTGTGTTGGGTGTGGCTTAATTTGAAAGTCATACTTAATTTTGATAATTATTATATATATGATTATTATTATATATATATATATATTATATATATTAACATGGACAGGGATTAACCTACTCGAGTTTCATAATTGATTTTGCTTCAGGCTTACTTTTAGTTAAATTTAATCGAGTTTTTTTGATTAATCTTAGATGTTATAAACATGGCCGATTTGGAGTAATGGGCTTAACTTTATAATTATAACATTCTAACATCTATATGTTATATACATCTAAAGTGTAATCGAAACAATCGATTTTTAATTTAAGCTAAAGTAAAAACCCTGAAAGAAAATCAATGCGATGAAACTCGAGTAGGTTATTTACTTCCTTTCATTGTTTAAAATAAATTGTTTGCTCTACATTGGTATTGAGGGCACTTTTGTATTTGTTTCTCAATCTTAAACCTCTGGAATACTGTTCAATCAACGATCGTACTCATTAACCCACCGGTAAGTTAACTCACTTATACATTTTACAAATTATATATATATAGTATATATACTATATATAATATATTATATAATATATATTTTACTTTTGTTGTTTAATTGTTTTATTTGCGTATGTTCCGACTCCGGAACATACATACATAGCCAAAATAGCAATAGATCTTTTAGCAGATCAGCTGCCCTTCCCTCACAATCTATAACCCCAATCGCACCAGAACCTTTTTTTTCTCTGCATGGAGCCCCTCATAATGACTCATGCAACCCGTTGTAATGATCGCAGCAAAGTTATGATGGCAAATATGAAGCATTAGGAAGGAACGTCTGTTCTCGGTTGTATCAAGAATTGATAACAAATTTTATGCTTATGCCAGCCAGCGCATAATGTCTCCTTAAGATCAGAAGCTTGACTTAGGACAAATACATACATGACATACACATCAACTGCCTTTTATTATTTGTATAGAGTAAAGTCTAAACTTTTATTTTTACAATTTTAATAAGATTTCATTTGAATTTACAGAAAAAAATATTGTTTTTCAAAAAGTAAAATAGTTTCAGACTTCCATAAAATTGTTTAGAATAAAATTAGTTTTACAGATTTTAATGTTTTGGTTATTGTAAAGAATAGTACTTCCACCTGACGGCACACATGCGCCTATCTACATTTCTATTTGACGCTTCTCTTGTACCTGGCATAGAAGGGAAATATTCAAAGTTGTAGTAATGCTGTTGCCTATTCCCTATGCTTTGAAGACTTACCTTTCCTATACCCGGCGCTCGGATTGGGTCCAGTGTGCTTTCGGCCTGCCTGGAGCCGGTAAGTTGCAATTAATCAGGCAATCGATCCAAGGGGGCTATGCCCTCCAGATCCTTGGCCAAAATTTTTATGTGGCCCACCGTAAAAACGAGACCGTTTCGTGTCCCCAGCCCTCATAAATAGTTGGATGAGCAGGCAATACCCGTTACCATTCTTATACCCGGCGCTCGGCTGGGGGTCCAGTGGTGGCTTCGGCTCTCTGGACGCGGTAAAGTAGGGCATTAATAGCGTCGATCCAAGGGGACCATGCCCCTAGATCGACGGCAATTTTTTTTATGCGCCAACGTTAAAAACGAGAACCCGTTGGTGTTCCAGCCTCCATTAAAGTGGGATGAGGCAGGCTAAATACCCTTCTCTTTTTAAGACTAGCAAAGAACAATGTATAGAAAATCGTATTTTTTTTTTCCGCGATGAGACTAAGTAAAATAAGTGGGGTGGCCTATTGGTTGATTCTGGGTCAACAGGCGATGAACAATATATCCCCCTTTTTGGCTAGCAATTTAAAGATGCAGGGAAAGATTATATGGGTTTTTTTTTTTTTTTCAGAAAGTGAGCCGCAGCGCGCACCTATCATCAGCTTCCCACTTTTTTAGCCTCAACAGATTCCAGCTTGAGTTTACCATGCAATTGAGGTTAGTTGAGGCGCAGTTTTTATGACGCCGAAGACCTGGCTGATCCCGCGGATGGATGCTTCTACCGACTAGAGGCAAAAAACCGGCCAAGTTTTACATTTCTTGTAAAAATTATTTCCTTCTGCGAAAACAAACAAACAAATAAAAGTAGAAAAAAGTATTATATAATAATAATATATATACATATAGATATTATCCTATAATAAATATATTATATTAATATATATATAATGGAGGAATACGCTGCCGTTCATGAAGCCAATACCTTAATTTTTTGAATACATTAAAATTAAGTTTTAATAATTAAATGAATTTTTAGGCGGGCATTAACTTTATATTGTCGCTGTAAGCAAGTCCCAATAAATATAAATGTAACTATAATAGGTTTCAAAAACAGATGAAAATATTTCTGAGATTTTGGCAGCTGGTGTAGTGGTTAGAATCCTCCGGCTTGCAGCTTGGCAGTCCGAGGTTTTCGGAGTCCCCACACACGGAAAAAGCAGTTCTCCCATGTCTATAAGCCTTGCTGATGAGACCTAATAGGTCGACAATGTACATTCAAGGGATTGACATTTTCTCGATTTGTTTACCTTACATTTGAACATATATGGGCCCGCCTAAATTCGCCATTTATTATTAAATACATTAATTTTCAAAATTAGGTATGAAGCTATGCAATTAACCGCATATTTCCTCCAAAAATTTGTGCGGCTGAAAAGCCAATATCAAATAAAGCACAGTGTTTTATTTTTACCGTTACACGCTTATATATTATATCTAAGACCAAACGTGACCGGCGCGTTGGGGGTCCACCCGCATGTCAGACCTCTGGGGTAGATTATTGAGAATTAGGGAAAAGGGAAGTTAGTCAAGCGAATTAAAAATGTTTTTTAAATATAAATTTTGGTGGACGGAAACCCATAAATATTGTTGCTTATGACTTTTGCACCCTCCAATTTTAACTCTACGGGTTTTTGCTGTTTTGTGGAAAGTTTTTTAGAACATAGAAAAATAACATTTTTCAAACATCCTTCCTCCCCTCTCATTCCCAGACCTCGATGCCATCTCTCTCTCATCTCTCTCTCCTCTCTTTACTCGCGCCCGAGAAACTAACATTATATAACGAGGAGGTTAGTCCCAAGAGTACAAATAGAAGAGGAAAGAAATAAAATAGAAAAGAGTAAAGTAAGAGATTGGTCGGTTTTTGACTGAAAAATGGCTAAAAAATTTAGCGACTAATTGACACCAATCAAAGCAGATTTTTTTCAACCCTTAATTCAAACCATAAAGTAAGGAATAATTTACTAATAAATTTTTCCGCAGAAGTGCATTAAACTAAATAAGTAAAAAAGCCTTTAGGGGAAGCGCAAAGTTGAATAAACTCAGCTTTTAATATAATAAATATAATAAAATAATAATAATAATTAACAAATAGCGTAATAGTGCTCAATACTAAGTAGAAGGCAAATTTATTAAAAAGAAATGGTACAATAGAAACCCCTACTTCGAGTTTTTCACCATAAAGATCTTCCAGGGTTAATCCCACTGAATTAATCGTAGAGTACCGATTATATTGCTAGCCGGAAATATACACGTTTGTGGGTTCATTGAAAAAAGATATTACGGTTATAACGTAAAATTATCCTGTTATTAATTCAGTGGGATTTAACTCTGAAGATCCCTTTTATGGTGAAACTGCGAGTAGGGTTTTCTAATTGTATCCATTTTCTTTATATATACTTATATATATATATTATATATATATATAGTATACTCGTGGGTTTAAGTCGAATTTTCCTGCCTTGATTATAATCGCGAAATCGGTTTCTTTTTACGAATTATCGTTTCTCAAAAGTAAGGAAGTAGGTTAACGGTTGGGGTTGGTTGGTTGGTTTGTTTTTTAGCGGCAGTGATCGAGGGTACCCGCCCCACCGCGCGCCTCGTCACCCCTGGTTTTATTTTTATGCCGATGACGTTTTTTGTTTTATTCAAAAATTCGTTGGGTTGGGTGATTCCAATTTTTTTAAAAACACCATTGTTTTTTTAAATATTTCAATGTTACATAATTCATTGATAGTCCAATGAAATTTTATGTACGTAAAGCCTTGTAGTGAGAATTTATTTTGAAAATCGGGGTGTCGTTAGATTCATAATAACTAGGGGTCCAGTGAAAGTTACTCGACGGTTAACTGGATTGGTAACAACCTTTTTAACTTGACACTTGTGAAAAAGGTTAAGCCCGGCCGTTGGAGAAATTTTTATAGATTAAGATCGAGCGCGGCCAACCAGCCGTACGAGAAAGGATTGTCTCTGCAGGGTCGGTACTTCACCGCGCCGGGTGAATGCTTTATTGGCTAGGTTTGGTTTAAATAAAGACTTATAAGAAAGACAGCCAAGTCTTGTTTTGCTTTAGTTAATAAAACGAGAGATTGACAGCTCGATAAAGGAAAGAAATAAAATCACCCGGGATCAGCCAGAGAAGCAGCCCTGGATCAAAGATGGGCGCGACGAGTTAGAAGGCAGTAGAAACAACGAAGTTAACACTAAGAAAACCCTCCATGCCTATCTCTAAACCTTTTGTCGGTCTTGTCTGTCTCTCAATCGTTTATAAAAATACGCTGAAAGTATTGAAGTAGGGTAAATATTTACAACAAACTCGGCATTTTTTTTTATGCTATTCAACCGCATAGATGGATGACCTAACAGGTTTACTACCATTTCTGGTCAAAGTGGAACTGGTGTAAAATGCAATTATGATACCCACATCTCCAGAGGGCTCCAGATAAAAAGTTTTTAAAAAAATAAATAGAAGAATAAAAAAATAAAATACAAAAAGGGGGTGGGGCCATATACAAAAAATTGTAGCAGAAATGATCATATATTATAAGTCTAAAATAAAAATTGAAAAGGAAGAAATATTAAAAAACAAATCGTTAGTAATTAGCCCTCTCCTTATCATTATTATAATGAAGGGTTAACGTTCCCTCTTAAAGCCTGTGTAGATCCCGTGTCTATAAAGAAAGTTGTTTACTGGTGTTCCACGTATTTCCGTTTTAGAAAGAATGTTGCCGCACATTTTGATTGGTTGGTTTTTAGCCTGCCAGCCATCAGTGCGCGGGATTAGAATTTTTAATCGTCCCAAAAAGAATAAAAAAGTGCAAAACATCTTTAGCATCTAAATGTTTGTGGGGATCGGAGATTGAAATAGCTTGCTTTGATAGGGTCAGCATGGCGAGGGGAAGTCCTGATGTTTGGAAAGACGAGCCGATAACCTTCGCAATGAGCCTGGCAGACTAACATCACTGAGCGAACAACGCACCAAGCGCAAACCAATGTTTGGAGCGAATTATTTAAAGTATCCTATCTCTATCTGTCTGTTTCTGGACGTTCTTATTGTACCCGATTATTTGAGTTGGTAAATATAACACAAACTCATTTTTTTAAGTTCTAATTTCAACACGATAAATGGGAGCCTAACAGGTTACTAACCATTCCTGGTCAGAGTGGAACCATGGAGTGTTAATGGCAATTAAGGGTAATTGTCTCTAGAGCTCGCACAAATATAAAGGATAAACACCACATTCCTGCGCAGAGGCTCCAGAATTGGACCCCACCTCCAGCAGATAAGATTGACTTATCGGCAGTGGGCTATACGAAGGGTATCGANTCAGCAAGGTTATAGACATGGGAGACTGCTCCGTGTGTGACTCGAAACCTCGACTGTCAAGCTGAGATTCTAACCACTACACCAGCTTGCCAATCCCATATTCTTCGTATTCCATTTACCAGGTAAACATTCTTTGCAAATTTTCTTTCAAACAGGAACGCTAGTTATACAAAGCACAGACAACCCAGTCGAGCAGAAGAAGATGGCCGCCGCCGAAGAAGAACTAATAAGCACCCAACTCCTCTCTTCTCCCCCCCCATTATATCCCATGAACGGGTTATAACAACTAGTCCGAAAATGAACGTAACAGCACATTGGAGTTCGCTTACTACGACGTTTCAGTACGTAATCCATGATGCTAGGGGTTTGTTGGTTTATTTTGTTTTACGGCATATCAACCTCGGTGGGTCATTTAATGCCGACAAAGTTTTGAAGTAAATTCATTCTTAATGGATTATCAAATTTTGTTTATAAACTCATGTTTAAAAAAAAATTAACCCATAGATGGGACCCTAACAAGTACTACCACTCCGGGTCAGAGTGGACCAATGACCAATGGTGATGTAGGGGTGCTCCACATTCCCCAAACCTCCAAAACTGGAACCTCACCATCTGATATAGTTTAACGTCATTCCCAGGACATGAAGACTCTCAGCCACCGGCTTCTAGCACACATATGATAAAAAAGGTTGGGGCAATCATATAGGTTGCTAGGGTTTGGCGTGACCAGCCGATTGATCGAAGGGGCCCTCTTCGACCGCCCGTCCAGCCTAAGTAAGGGTCTAAGTGGAGTGTTGCATGTCATGGACTGCTCAGCCACCTGGGTTCCATCCTTAAACATCACGGGTCGACACCCACGGCCAACATTGGGGGGGGGGGAGTCTTACCCCTCTGGAGAGGTGCAGTCGATACCTTCTAACGCCCCATCCGACAGGGTGAATGCTACGGAGTCTCTCTCTTATGAACGTTTTTGACACAAGGTCAGAAGTATGGGCACTCGGTGACAATCAAAATCATATGTAGTGGTCTGCTTGGCTTGTTCGTTAACCATTAACACCATTTCAGGTTGAAAATATAAAATGTATATATATGTATGATTACCAACCCTCAGCACGAGTAGGATGTGACGCAAGGTCAATTTCTTAAGCGGAGTTTAAAAGGGTTAAATTCAGTTATGTCTTTATGAATAAACGATAGAATTTAACATTGTTAGTTGCGAACGGCTTTTATAAAATTAAATTCATTTCGATCTTTTATTATAGTGATTTATAAATCGAGTTTATAAAAGTTGAAAATTGTAATAGAAGTGACAGTGACTTACCGGTAGCCAAACGCATTCGCTGTCTCGCGTGTCGATCTACTCTCTGAGAGCCGTTCGCAAAACTGCCATTTCTATGCTACAGACTTATTTGCATAAGATAGGAGCGAGACATTTGAAAAACAGGCGAGTGGACGTGGGGTAGCAGTTCGCCTACAGGCTTCGCATGCGTGTCGTCGAAGGACTTGAAATCCGGTGGTAGTCGTTATTTCTTGTGTGTACTGAAGGTTTTGTGTGTTGGTGGGAATTTACGAAATTATCGTAGCAGCGTCATTTTTTTTTGGTAAACCGTACTGTTAGAAAAATACCATATTTATGATATCATTCATACATTTTCACCGAAGAAAGATTCCTTTTCAGTTCTTTAAAAATATCTCAAATGAAGAAGGAACTTATTATTATTATTATTAATTATTATTATTATTATTATTATTATACTTGTGAGTTATATATGATGGTCTTTTGGAGTTGAGTGACATCTCCTCAGGTCTTCAGAGTTTTCAAATCAGTGTTAGCTGATGGTCTTTCACTGGAGTCTGAGTGACAGCAAGTCTCCTCAGGTTTCAAGCAGGTGTTAGCTCTTTCACTGGAGTCTGAGTGACAGCAAGTCTCCTCAGGTCTCCAGGACTCTTCTGAGTATTCTGGCAGATTGCAGCAGTGCAGTGTTCTGAATGGTTTCAATCTTCCTCTGATTTCCAAACTTTCCAAACCCTTTTCCAATCCTTTTGGGACTGTTCCAAGTGCACCAACTACAATTAGTATACTTTGACTTTCATATTCCATAACTTTTTCAGTTCTCTGGCAAGGTCCAGATATTTGTCCATTTTTTCATTTTCCTTTAGCTTTACCCTGTGATCTGCTGGAACACCAGTTGACAAATTATTTCTTTTTTGTTAATCAACACTAGGTCTGGTCTTCTTGCTGGGATAAGATGATCCGTTTTTATTTCAAAGTCCGAGAGAATTTACAAATTTTTTTATGTGTTTCGTTATTATTATTATTATTATTATTATTAGCAAAATAAAAAACGCACTCCAGGCGATATAAAAATAGATTTTTGAGACATATTGCATGAGTGGTGGGTGTAAAAAATTCAATGTTAGCGAGTTTGTACCCTAAGTAAGTAAAATCATCAAATTCATTAAAGGATTAAAAAATAAAACAATATCAAATGTAAACTTTAAATATATATCAAAATAAAACAAACTATATATAGATATATAATACCAGTCATGTATTTATGTTATGACTGAACTTTTGGCAATTTTGTGTACATGTTAACGATTTGTGACGTAATTTTTTGTTACAGACAAAAACCGGAACCGAATCTCCATTATTAATAGATTATTATTATTGTAGCAATGCAGTGATTTGGATGATCTCAATTCTTCTCTGATTTTCAGTTCCTCCAGTCTTTTTTCCAAGTTTTTGGTACCGTTTCAAGTGCAGTTTCTACCGTTTCCAAGTGCACCAGCTACAATTGGTACCACTTTCACCCTCATATTCCACAGCTTTTTTAATTCTCTGGCAAGGTCCAGGTATTTGTCTATCTTTTCGTTTTCATTCATCTTCATCCGGTGATCTGCTGGAACAGCAAAATCTACCAGTTGACAAGTTCTCTTACTTTTTTTTTTATTAATCAGTACTAGGTCCGGTCTCCGGGTTGGGATTTAGTGATCCGTCTTTATCTCAAAGTCCCAGAAGTGTGGCTTTCTTCTTTTATTCTGTCTTCTTTCTTTTTATTCTTCTTTATTTCCTTCTTTCTTCCTGGTGACTGTGTAGTCCATGACATGCAACACTCCATTTTAGCCCTTACTTAGGCTAGACGGGCGGTCAATCAGCTGGGTACGTCAAGCCCTAGCACCTATATGATTGTCCCGATCCTATTGCTCTCATGGCAAGCCCTCCAACCATTTTTATTGTGTATGTGTTAGTGTTCTGGATATGACGTTAAACTCAATCTGATGGTAAAGTTCCAATTCTGGAGCTCTGGGGAATGTAGAGTACCCCTTCATCACCATTACTCCCAGGTTTACTCTGACCTGGAGTGGTACTTCCTGCTAGGATCCCATCTATCGGTTAAATAGAAGAAACATGAGTTTTAAAATTTGATTAAATTTTTTTTTTAATATCCAGCTATCTATCTATACATATATAAAGGACAGGTAGTGTGTATGTATGTCCGGATGAAACTACGAAAAAAAAGCAATTAAAGACAAA
>CM042173.1:63469743-63474743 GCA_023376005.1 Doryteuthis pealeii
ATATATTTTATTATAGGTTTTTACCCGCTGTGTCTTTAATGTGGCATACGTGCTTGGATGGGGTAGTACAGTTTTGCATATCTCTCTCTCTCTCTCTCTCTCTATATATATATATATATATATATATATATGTATATATATATATATGTATATTTTTATAATATATATGAAGTGAAGAGTTGCAGTGTAGTGCATATACATGTTTATTTCTAGCGTTTTTTTTTCTCGCAAATTCTGTTGATATCCTTAGCTATTTTATTGAGGACGTGTAGCGAAAGTTGATTATCACGTTGCAAAAAAAAAAAAAAAAAAAAAAAAAAAAAGCCCCCCCCCAATCCCCCCAGAGAGGTCAGCGTAAGAAGTATGAAAATAAACTAATTCACTATCAAGGCCTTTGGTCAGATCTAAGATGGACGCAAGATCTAATCGGCTCTCATATGGTTGTAGCGAATTTTCCCTTTTGTTTCTACAATGACTCAAATCGTTTCATCTTGGACAATGTGAACTGAAAAGTTGTAGAATTGGTTAAATAACAAAACAAATACAAAAATGCTGTTAGCAGGAAAACATTCAAATGGTTTTTGCATCAGAAGAAAAAACAACGAAAAACAACAAAAAACAAACAATGTATACGAAACGAGGAGACAAAAGAAAGTGAAAATGATCGTAGATATAGGGAAATATATTATGAAAATTTGGGGGTAACACTAAGATCTATCTATCTATCTATCTATCTATCTATCTATCTATCTATCTATCTAAGTCAGTTCAGATATATCTGTATCCATGTATCTATGTATCCATCTATGTCAATGTCAATATCTAACTTAACTATCTACCTCACCCAGCCTGTCTCTGTAAAATTCTATCTATCTATCTCTCCCAGTCCGTCTGTCAGTATCTATCTATCTATCTATCTATCTATCTATCTATCTATCTATCTATCCCAGTCTGTCTGTCAGTATCTATCTATCTATGTATGTATCTATCTATCTATCTATCTCTCCCAGTCCGTCTGTCAGTATCTATCTATCTATCTATCTATCTATCTCTCCCATCCGTCTGTCAGTATCTATCTATCTATCTATCCTAGACTGTCTCTTGTCAATATCTATCTATCTATCCATTCTATCTATAATATCCCAGTCTGTCTGTCAGTATCTATCTATCTATCTATCTATCTATCGAGTCCTAGTCTGTCTCTGTCAATATCTATCTAATCTATCTATCTATCTCTAGTCTGGTCCTCTGTCAATATCTTATCTATCTATCTATCTATCTCTAGTCGTTCTCTGTCAATATCTATCTATCTATCTATCTATCTATTATCATCTGTCTGTCAGTATCTATCTATCTATCTAATCTATCTATCTATCCAGTCTTGGTCTGTCAATCTCTCTCGTCTCTCTCTATCTATCTATCTCTCTCTCTCCTCTTCCAGTCTGTCTCTGTCAGTATCTATCTATCTAATCTATCTATCTATCTATCCTAAGTCTGTCTCTGTCAATATCTATCTATCTATCTATCTATCTATCTACTCTATCTATCTCTCCCCAGTCTGTCTCTGTCAGTATCTATCTATCTATCTCTCCCAGTCTGTCTCTGTCAATATCTATCTATCTATCTATTCTAGTCCTGTCTCTGTCAAATTATCTATCTATCTATCTATTCTAGGTCTGTCTCTGTCAATATCTATCTATCTATCTATTCTAGTCTGTCTCTGTCAATATCTATCTTATCTATCTATCTATCGTATGCTATCAATCTATCTAATCTATCTATCCCTTGTCTGTCTCTGTCAATATCTATCTATCTATCTATCTCTCCCAGTCTGTCTCTGTAGTATCTATCTATCTATCTTCTATCTATCCATCCATCTGTATCAGTAATCTATCTATCTATCTATGTATCTATCTATCTATGTAGTCTGTCTCTCTCGAGTATCTATCTATCTATCTATCTAATTATCGCCAGTCTGTCTGTCAATATCTATCTATCTATCTATCTATCTATCTATCTCTCCCAGTCTGTCTCTGTCAGTATCTATCTATCTATCTATCTATCCGAAGTCGAACCTTGAAGTTTTCTTAGGCGGATGCTGCTCTAATTACTGAGCTATTGTTGGAACTTATCGTACTGAATTTGAATTCCAAAGAATAAATATTAATTATCTTGGTAAAAATATTTATTTCCATTAATTAAACACGACTCCCCAGGTGTGGAGCGCCACACCTAGTGTCACCCCCTTGACTGCACAGATACAAACTGTGCTACTCATGCGCTATGTTGGCGAGGGACGGTATCGAACCCGGAACCTTGCGGGTCCTAGGCAGATACTCTACCGATGAACTAAAACGGCTCTATAAAAGTAAAGTCGTCGGGGTGGCCTAAAGTCGGTATCAGCCAATCAGCCAGGGAGTCTATCCAATTTTCATTGGCGCTAGACCAAGGAGATTGTTATCGCGTCTGAGGTGGAGTGCCACACCTACAGGAAATACTTTTAAAACACTAAGAAACTTAACTAACAAATCCGCTACGATAATCGATCCTCAAGTTCAACTTATAACTGGGTTATCTGTCTGTTACAGTTTCTATATATATATATATATATATATATATATATATATAGTATAAGTAAGTAAAGTAAAGTAAAGTCGTCGGGGCGCCTTAAAGTCGGTATACAGCCAACAGCGAGGGAGTCATCTCCCTTTTCACTTAGCGCTAGAACCAAGGAGATGTTTTTGCGTCTGAGGTGGAGCGCCACACTTACCATCAGCTCCTTACTTTAACGCACAGATCCCTGTGCTACTCATACGCTGAGTTGGCGAGGACCGGTATCGAACTAGGAACCTTGTGGTTTCTAGCCGAATGCTCTACTGACTGAGCTAACCCGGCCCTAAAAACGGCTCTGTAGCACGTATAAAAAAAAACGTATAGAAAGGAAATCGCTAGTTGAAATGAAATCTTTCCTTTTTTGGACAAAATTCCAAATTCTCAATTACGACTACTAAATTTTGGCTTTTCTCTGTTAAAATAATCTTATAGTGAATTCGCATGCACCATCTGCATTTGAACTCTTCAAAAAAGAGATTAAAAAAATCAAATGGAGGAAAAGAACGATGCATATTCACATACAACACAGAGATTATTGCTTATCTGGGTCAAAGGGATTATCGTTTTGATTTTTGTCATTATCCGTTTTTTTTTTTAAATTTTCAATCCGCCATTTTTTTAATATTTTAATTATTGGTTATAAAACTTTTCTTTCTTTCTTTCTTTCTTTCTTTCTTTCTTTCTTTCTAGTACACAAGACTTTTTTCCCGAATTTATTTTAAAAAGTTAACCCCACTCAATTTTTTTTTTGTTTTAATATTATTTGCTCTTCCCTAGTTTCCCCCAACCCTTATATTCCAGCTCCAGACACACACCAGCATTTTTATTTGTCCTAAATTTTTATCCAACTTGACAGGTTCTAAAAGAAAAGCAGGGACTAATCTAGAGGTATAAAGGAAATAATTCTGGGGAGGCATTCACGACAAAGAACTCAGTGACACCGAGAGAAGAAGAAGAAGAAGAAGAGAGTACAAATGAAGAAGAGAATGGAAAAGACACAAGAGAAGAGGAAGAAGAAGAAGAAGAAGAAGAAGAAGAAGAAGAAGCAGAAAAGAAGAAGAAAGAGGAACGAATAAAAAAGGAAGAAAGAAGGAACGAATGAAGAAGAGAATGGAAGAGTGACAAAGAAGAAGAAGAGAAGAGAAGAAGAAGAAGAAGAGAAGAAAGAAGAAAGAGAGGAAACGAATAAAAGAAGAGAAGAAGAAGAAGAGAAGAAAGAAGAAGAAAAGAAGAAGAAGAAGAAGAAGAAGAAGAAGAAGAAGAGAAGAAGAGAAGAAGAGAAGGACGAATGAAGAAGAGAAAAAGGAGGAGAAAGAGAGGAACGAATGAAAAAGAGAAGAGAGGAACGAATGAAGAAGAAGAATGGAAGAGAGACAAAGAAGAAAGAAGAGAGAAGAAGAAGAAGAAGAGAGAAGAAGAAGAAGAATGGAAGGGAGACAAAGAAGAAGAAGAAGAAGAAGAAGAAGAAGAAGAAAGAGAGGAACGAATGAAGAAGAAGAAGAAGAAGAAGAAGAAGAAGAAAAGAACAACAACAACAACAACAACAACAACAACAAGAAAAAGAATAAGAACAAGAAAAAGAAGAAAGAGACGAACGAATGAAAAATGAAACACAGAGGATTTTGTAAATAGAAAAGAAAATAATAAACAAGATAGTTCCACGCAATTTCAAACATAAAAGGAATTTGTACGAATTAAAAATATGAAGACCAAAAAAAATGAAAATTAATAAATAAAGTAAAATAAAGGAGTTACACATTTTGAAAAGACAAAAAAACGTGGCATTAATTTAATTCCAAAACTTTATATTATAATTAAATTAATTTTAAGAGCATACCCCAACCCACTGCAATCACACACATACGCACACATAGACACAGACACACCTATATATATATATATATATATATATATATATATATGTCATCATCATCATCATCATCATTGGCAATTCAGTCTCGAAAGACTATGATAAAAGTTTTTGTGTGCCCCTGAGGTTGCAGCGCCTCCTGTGACTATGAAGTCCGATGTTTGAGAAACATTCTCGACCACAGATTTTGCATTTGTAGGTTGTCCCTGTAGATGATGATGTTCCGATGCTTTGTTGCCGTTGCTTTCTTATGGACCTCTTAGCTTCATGAGGTTGTATCAGGGTGAATTCTGACGTGTACAGGCCTCTATGGAGATTCTGCCGCCACCGAGGGCGGTCTTGAGCCAAATTTTCCCAGCTGGAAGGGACAATGCCAAAGCACCTGAGATCATTTTTGCATATATATATATATATATATATATATATATATATATATATATAATGGAGATTCTGCCGCCACCGAGGGCGTCTTGAGCCAAATTTTAATATATATAGTTAGGCAGCATTTCTTCTTTAA
>CM042173.1:63477243-63489743 GCA_023376005.1 Doryteuthis pealeii
GACGACTGGGCTGCCGAGCTGCTGCAGGGTGCTGTCTAAGGTAGTATTGAGTCACTTCACGAAAGGCAAGCCTCCCCAGAAGTCCCAGCGCTTGCACCCAAGCGCCAGATTGGTGTTGGGAATTTTCTGACCGCATCTGAAAGTCCAGCCACCATAGGATCCACAAATGAAGACATGGTGTGACGTCATCGTCGTCTGCGACGGACTTCCAAAAGAACATAGATATCATGTTTTTGTGGCACATCCTGCCCCCCCCCCTGGCGGAGAGGTTGGGTAGTGCTTGTGTATAAGTAAAAGTAAAGTCGTCGGGGCGGCCTAATGTCGGTATCAGCCAGAGAGCGAGGGAATCTATCCTCTTTTTACTAGCGCTAGACCAAGGAGTTATTTTAGCGCCAAACCTACCATCAGCTCCTCACTTTACCACACAGATCCTTGTGCTACTCATACGCTGAGTTGGCGAGGGCTGCTATTAAACCAGAAACCTTGTGATTACTAGCTCTACCAACTGAGTCACAGCGGCACTCAGTACTTGCAAAGAATATGCACCCTCCGGACGTAAATACTTAAATTTTGATGTAATAAAATATATTAGATTAGAAAGACTGACGAAATTGAATAAGAATGCATATAAAAAGATTACATTTATTCTAATTATATTTTAATTAGTTTTCTAAATAAAATTTATAAAATTATAAGATTATAAAATCATTCACAGGATTGGTTTTAATAAAGCTGGAGTATATATATATATATACCAACCCCTCCGCACGAGCAGGATGCGACACAGGGTCAATTTCTTAAGCGGAGTTTAACAGGCTGGAATTCAGAGTTTTCCCTCTCCTAGACCGGTTGCCTAACCAAGGTTAAAGAGCCCAGTCTACCCTACTATTTACCCATAGCTGGAGGGAGAGTAGGATTCATACCTTTCCCAAGAGTATTAGCGCTAAGGGAAATGCAAAAAAGCTGGAGTATAAAACAATAATATTAGAGAACAATAACACCGTGTAATTATTTATTAAACCCGGTTTTGTTAAAACCAGTATGCAAATTACCCACACCAGACATTATGTAAACCTTTATTTCTTAGTGATATATAAGACACATTGCTAGATTTTAAACGCACTAATACCACGGGCCTTTCGGGGCCTGTGTCTATTAATGAAATTAACAGCGTCGATCCCAGGGGGCTATCCCCCCAGGCAACACCTGCCCCCTCGATTTAAAGGGGCAGGGCTGAGTTTATTACCTAGAGGGGGAATGCCGATGGGATCAACGCATTTTTTGTGCCTACCACCCATGAGCTTCGGTTCGTAGGTGGGCCCACATAAAAAATGTCCTTGTGTCACGCCCCATAAGTGGGATGAGAGGCAAATAGCATAACACGGGCTATTTTGAGGAAAATCTAACAAAGATTTTCATTGATACATCGCTAATAAATAAGATTTAGTGTATGTAATAACGATTTTGACTATAAATTAAATACTCAATGATCAACTTACGCAATTCATGAAAGTATTGTGACGTAAACAGTGACGTATTTTCAGTTACAGACATACACTGAAACTCCATTATGATAAGATAGTACCACAGCTTGTGTAATCTGTGCGGTAAAGCATCTGCGAACTGACGGTAGACGTGGCGCTCAACCTCAGCAAAAACAATCCCCCTGGTTTAGCGTTAACGAAAAG
This sequence comes from Doryteuthis pealeii, assembly GCA_023376005.1. Taxonomy (NCBI): domain Eukaryota; kingdom Metazoa; phylum Mollusca; class Cephalopoda; order Myopsida; family Loliginidae; genus Doryteuthis; species Doryteuthis pealeii. Next base: position 63,478,932 of record CM042173.1, read on the forward strand.
GGGATAGACTCCCTCGTTGTCCGGCTGATGCCGATAAGAAGCCACTCCGCCGACTTTACTACATATATTAATATGCTTCTTTGTAACTTCACCATCGCCGCCCGTCCTCTTTTCAGATGCCTTCAGAGCACTCCTTGAGGTCAAGTGGGTTTCCGGTTTAATGAAACTAGATCTTATTCAAGACATCAACATTATAAAGGAGGTGCGGTGGTGTCATTTTTATCAGTTTGGAAAATACAATTAGTGAACCGAGTTCAAATTCCGGACAAGACTGTTTACATGCAACTCAAAAAATAATGCCACCAGTAGAAGCACTTCTTGTTGTAAGGGAAGTTATTTCCCCTTCAAGATTGTCGGACTCGTCTCAAGGAACACATATAAAGATACGAATAAGGTAAAGTCGTCAGGGTGGCTTAAAGTCGGTATCAGCCAATCAGCGAGGGAGTCTATTCCCTTTTCACTAGCGCTAGACCAAGGAGATTATTTTAGTGTCTGAGGTGGAGCGCCACACCTTCTATCAGCTTCTCACTTTACCGCACAGATCCCTGTGCTACTAATACGCTGAGTTGGCGAGGACCGGTACCGAACTAAGAACCTTGTGGTTTCTAGCGGAACGCTCTACCAACTGAGCTATGCAAGGTTATTCATAGTCAAATTATGTAGAAATATTCGTAGTTAAGTTATGATTGTAGTTTTCGTAGTCGAGTTATGTAGTAGTATTCATTAGGTATCACCAATCAGTTTAGGCCATTTTGAATAAAACAGAAATAAATATTTCCGAACTTTGTTTATCAAAAATCTCGTAAAAAAAGATCGCACAGGGTTGTTACAAAGAAAAAATAGTTAATTCAAAGATCAAATTATCCGATTGGGAAAAATTACATCGTTATCTTAAAAAATAAACAAACTTGCCCGTATTACATGCGAAAGGGTAATTTTCAGACCGTAATATAGACAGAAAAGTTACAAATTATTTCCCTTTTACGATAACCAGTAAAAGTATGGCTAGCTCTAATTGTCATTTTTGTCTTGTGCATATTCAATAACCGATTATTTGTTTTCAACTATTTTTAAAATATGCTTTTTTTCTTAATCTTGAAATATTATCTAGAAATTTTTTTGTGCATTCGAAAGAAGAAACATTTGAAAAACTCCTGATGATTTAAAAAAAATTCAGCTTAGGAAAATAATGAAAATTATGAACGAAAAACAATGTTTTCTTTTGTGCTCCGTTAAATCAATTGAAATTTAACGTAGCCAAAAACAAGTTATGACTACCAGCTCTATAATTTTTTTTTTTAAATCCTCTTATCGTAACTTGTTTTTAGCTACGTTAAATTTCAGTTGATTTAACAGTGCAAAAATGAAAACATTGTTTTTCAATCATAATTTTCATTTTTTTCGTAAGCTGATAAAATTTTTAAAAATCATCAGGAGTTTGTTCAATGTTCTTTCTTTCGAATGGAAAAAACTTTTCAAGAAAATATTAATTATTCTGCAAGATTCATTGTGTTAAATGTAGGGGGGTAAATTGCACAGGGTCAAATTGGTGGTACCTAGTATTCATAGTCGATATATATAATAGTATTTGTAGTTAGGGTGTTGTTTCCACGTCTTGTTCAGGATCACCCGCAGCATTCGTGTGCAGCTTCCATCTAGTTTATTCTCTAGTCGCCCCTACGAGAAAACAGCTGTATGGCCACCTGCCATATATCACCCAAACCATCCGTGTAAGACGGACATGACACGCGGGACACTGCTGGAGAAGCAAGGAAGAACTCATAAGCGACGTCCTCCTGTGGAAGCCAGCACATGGACACGCCAGTGTGGGCCGACCAGCAAATACGTACATTGATCAGCTCTGTGCGGATGCAGGATGCTGCATAGAGGACCTCCCGAGAATGATGAGCGATAGGGACGGATGGAGAGAGATTGAAAAGATAGAAATGAAGAAAAAGAAGAAAAAGGAGGAGGAAAAGAAGAAGAAGCAAAAGAAAAGAAGAAGAAGAAGAAGAAGAAGAAGAAGAAGAAGAAGAAGAAGAAAAGAGCAGGAGGACAAGAAAAAGAAGAAGGAGAAGGAGAAGGAAAAGAAGAAGAAGCAAAAGAAAAGAGAAGAAGGACAAGGAAGAAGAAGAAGAAGAAGAAGAAGAAGAAGAAGAAGAAGAAGAAGAAGAAGAACATTAACATATAAAGAACGAGGAAAAAAGATTTTTAAAATGACAAAGAAGAAGAAGAAGAAGAAGAAGAAGAAAATTAACATATAAAGAAGGGGAAAAAGATTTGAAAAATGACAAAGAAGAAGAAGAAGAACGTGTGAAAGAAGAAGAAGAAGAAGAAGAAGAAGAAGAAGAAGAAGAAATTGAGAGGGGGGGATAAAGCATCGAGGTACTTAAGATCCATCCAGAATTAGAAGTGTAACCGATGAGCGGAATAGCAATTTCTCCGTCGAATCAATTACGGTCAATCCACACTGAAAGCACTGGCTCCCGCTAGATCACCGAAGTTAAGCCGTGATGAGCCTGTTCAATATTCAATTGGGTGACCACTTAAGCAACAGCAGGTACTGTAAGCAAAAATGACTTGATTCGACATTAAATGACCCGAAAGAGGGTTGATATGCAGTAAAACAAAAACAACCCAAACCAGATACCTGAACTCATTTTAGCCATTTGTGTTTCTGGATGTAAAGTGAGGGATCATTTTGGTTTGATAACCAAGTTGTAAAGTGATCCCCGATTTGATGAATATGTTACATTGATAAGGAGTTATGCTGTTCAACAAATTAAAGTCAAGTCACACTGGAAGCACCGGTTTCCGCTCGGAACACTGAAGTTAAGATGCGAGGAAACTGTTCAATTGGATGACTGCTTAAGCAACAGCAGGTGCTGTAAACAACCCGAGTTTTTTGTTTATCAAAAATTATTTGAATCAGCATTAAATGACCCAAAAAAGGGTTGATATGCCGTAAAACAAAACAAAACAACCAACGAAATAATAAAAGAACATTGTGTTAATAGTCAATCGTAATCCCAAATGAATTACGGCCAATTAGTATTATTTGGATTATTCGGACTATTGTCATCATCTTCATTGTTATCTGTATAATCCAAATATTACTAATTATCAAGCCTCATCTAAAAAATTATGAGAAATAATTATGGCCAAGTCACGTTTCCTGCTAGATCACCGAGATTAAGCAGTGATGAACCGGTTCAATACTTAATTAGGTGACCGCTTAAGCAATCGCAGGTACTGTAAGCAACCTGAGTCCTTTGTTTATTGAAATTCGGCATTTAATTAACCAATAAGGGTTGATATGCCATAACACAACCCCTCCCCCAATTATCCTCTTACGATCATGTCGTCCTGAAAGCACCGGTTCCCACTAGATCCCGGAAGTTAAGCAGCGATGAGCCTGTTCAATTATTTTTCTGAAATTGTTTTCTAGATTCCCAATGATTTTTACTTCACACAAAGAGATCTACAAAAAATTACAGACAGACATATATATAATATATATATATATATATATATATATATATATATATATATATATGATATTAGGTGTGGTGCTCCGCCTCAGATGCTAAAAAAGAATATCCTTGGTCTAGCGCTAGTGAAAAGGTGATAGACTCCTCGTTGTCTGGTTGATTTCGATTTTAGGCCACCCCGACTTATAAAATGGATATGATGGCTATCTGACGAAACTGGACTCTTTTATGGAGTTACTGACTGAAATTAATTTATAATAGCCAAATAATGGTCTGCTGATTTTTCTTTCTTATTGGAAGTATATATATATATATATATATATATATATATATGTGTGTGGGAGATTATGTGCTTAATTAAAGTCATACCTAATTTTGTTAATTAATTAATTATAACTAAATGAATTAGGCGTGCATATCAGTTATAATTAATTAATTAACAAAATTAGGTATGACTTTAATTAAGCACATAATCTCCCACAAATTGTCGGCATTCGCCATTTTCAAACGTACCGTTTGACTACTTCATATATATATATATATATATATATATATATATATATATATATATATATATACTCTGGATATTCTGGCTCTTTTGTTTTCAAAATGACTTGATTCGGCTTTAAATGATCTGACAAGGGTTAATAGGCCGAAAAACCAACCAGCCAGCCATCCAACCAACCAACTAGCCAATCATCAAATCAGCTGAGATAAAGAAAAACAACGTCGCAAAATGAGGTCAAAAAGATTCAAAAAAAGGTCATCTCGTTTTATCAGCTGCTCAAAAAAAAAAAAAAAATCTAAAGATGCCTTGATTCATTAGTAAAGATAATAACAGAATATTTAATTTTATCAATCTCAAAAACGAATATACACTTTTATAAAAAAAAACCCAAAAAAATTTTTATCCAACTTTACTTCAACATGATTGGTAGAAATCCGATACCTTTTTGCCGTCTCAATCGGTAGTGCGTTCGGCTAGAAACCACAAGGTTCCTAGTTCGATACCGGTCCTCGCCAACTCAGCGTATGAGTAGCACAGGAATCTGTGCGGTAAAGTAAGGAGCTGATGGTAGGTGTGGCGCTCCACCTCAGACGCCAAAAACAATCTCCTTGGTCTAGCGCTATTAAAAAGGGGATAGACTCCCTCGCTGACTGGCTGATACCGACATTAGGCCGTCCCGACTTTACTTACTTCTAAATATGTCAAGTTTAGCTCAATAGGTAAACATCCGCCTCGGAACCACAAGGTTCGTATACCGGTCTTCGCAAACTCGGCGCGTGAGGAGGGATCTGCTGCTGGGCAACAGCAGACCCTCGTGTCAACCTGCCCAGGTTTTGTAGTTAAAAAATTTGGTCACTACTCCATCGTCTTCCACAGACAGGAGGATGCCATAGCTACTAGTCTGTCGTTGCCTTCAGTTTAAAAAAAAATACAATAAAAATCTTGAATCAAGGCTAAATTGGTCTAAACAAAATTGTTAAGTCAACCCTTTTAAAATCAGTTGTACCAAAAATTTGTTCATTCGGTCTCAAACCCGGCCAGGGGTAGCTGTACGGTATAGCCACCACTGATGAAAAGGTGAAACCTTGAAATATGTGTCTGTGGATTACTTATTTATTATACATTACTCCACTTTGGTTGAGTTCTCTGAATAGGGATTTAATTGCAAATTCACCGTTCTGGCGTCAGCTAACCCTCGCTTTGTGTACAAATGTTGAGGACTCTAGTGAATTCATTTCCGCTTAGAAATGTAGCGATTAATATTCTCCTATATTTGACTAGCTGGCCGTACGGTTAAAGGCTTGGCGAACGGAGTTCATTCGGGTCTCAAACCCGGCCAGGGGTAGCTGTTACGGTATAGCCACATGATGAAAGGTGAAACTGAAACACGGTCTGTGATTACTATTTATATATATATATATATATATATATATATATATATATATATATATATATATAACAATTTGGATCTGTGCGGTAGTGTGGAGCTGCTAGTAAGCGTGACGCCGCATCTCAGACGCAAAAAACAATCTCCTTGGTCTAGCACTAGTGAAAAGGGGATAGACTCCCTCGCTGTCCGACTGATACCGACAATAGGCCGCAGCGCCGACATTGAATTAATCAAATAGTATATTCTAAAAAAAACTCCAAGTTTGGTCATTGTAACCAATGTTGAAATGGAATGTTATGAATTACGAACAGAGAACAACGCCCTGGTCAAATAATAGGTCTTATTTTCTCAATATGTCCGTTTGTTTGTTTTGTTTTGTTTTACGGCATATCAACCTCGTAGGGTAATTTAATGTCGACAAAGTTTTAAAATAGATTCGTAACGATAGTTTGGTAGAAAACACACACACACACACACACACACACACACATATATATATATATGGTTTATTTCCGCTGTCGTTTATCGCAAAAGATTTACACACACACACACAACCACACACCTAAAAAACGCACAATGTTTCCTTTCGATACACACACTTACACCGTCCCATACTTACGCCATAAAATAGAATATTTGACGTCATATTTCAAACCGTCTTCCCTTTTTTCAAACCTCAAAATTTTTTGAAACAGATGAATAACAAGGACTACCTCTCACTTTTCTTGTTATTCTGTGATAAAAAATTTCTTATCACCTTCCATATACCAACAAATGCCCTGAAGATTATCTAATTAATAGATCGAAACACTGCAGCGTCGGCCAACAAACTCACCACTTAACCCATTTAAACCTGTGTTTTTTCATTTTTCTTAATATACTACATACCGTCGGATTCACTTCCTTTCTTCACACACACACACACACACACACACACACACACACACACATATATATATATATATATATATATATATATATATATATATATATAGTTAATTGGTAATTTGCTTGAAGCATTGTTAAGTACGTTATTATATATTATATATTGTTAAGTATGTTATTATATATTAATGATTTAAGTATGTTATTATATGAGTTAAGTATGTTATTATATATTATATATTGTTAAGTATGTTATTGTATATTAATGATTTTATATATTAATGATTTTTATTTTTATATGCATTGTAATTGCCTTCAAATCATTAATATATATATATATATATATATATATATATATATATATATATATATGTCATCACAGACACCGTGTTTCGACGTTTCACGTCTTTTCAGTGTGGCTAGACACAACAACTACCACCAGGAGCGAAACCCGACCAACTTTTCATCCGCCCGATTCGTTAACCTCTCGACCATTTAATAGCTGCCGTAAAGGGTGGTGTTTAAACTATTAAATACATGCATTTGTTTATATATTTTACGATCACCAGAGAGATCCAGTCTGTAAACAGACGATCATTGCTTTATGCTGGCAGTGAAAGTTAATTTAAGTCACCCCTAGAGAGCTCTATTTACCCATAGATGGTTGAAGAATAATTGAATGCATACTTTTCCCAGGTGTATTGGCGCAGCATGGAATGCAAATATCTTGTTGTTTGGAGCAAAGGCTAAGTTATTAGATACATTATTGAAACTAGCACCCCAAAAAAACGTCCTCAGGGCGGTAAAAATTAACTTTTTGAAAGAGATTGCCTAAATGGAGGGGGGGTAAAAATTTAGTGTTGTTGATGTTAGCATATGTGAAAAAATTAATTTTGCACAAAAGATAAACTAATATTGTTATTTATTTAAAAAAACTTAAAACGAAAGACATGTTTATTTATTTTCCATGTGCCTCTTAATATTAAAAAGTATTTATTTAAAAAAAGATTTTGCTTGGGTTAGGATTAGGGTTAGGGGCTGAGGTTAGGGGCATTAGGGTTAGGGTTAGGTTAGCAGTTATTATTATAACCTTATAATACTTTTTATAGCTTTAACTATTCCCGTGTTAAACGTTCTAAAAAGTTTTATAATTAAATAAGAATCGCTATTGAATTAACAACAAGATGAAATAAGTAAAAAAGTGTCTTTAATATAAAAAGGTGCCTTTGTTTATAGTTTTAGAAAAAAAAGTGCGTCTAAAGATCGTCTGTTAACAAACAACCGGATTTTAACGGTGAAAAGCAAAACATGTCCTTTTGAATCTAAGTCTCACCTGGGGTGCTTAATGGTGTCTTGGTCCAAATTATGTAACAGCAAGAGACAACCAAGTCGAAACCGGTGTGTACTTGGATCACGGCATCTCCGGTCTAACTGCTAAACTAACTAAACTTCTGTTTTCCACTGTCTTCCAGTGGCGAAAGCCGGGAGGTCACCTGAAGGTTATTACATATCAATCATCTAACCCTACGTATTTTGAATTTCAACGACTTTGAATTCAAAATCTAGATATTTACCACATATCCCACGTGTACGGGTTAGGCACAAGGCCCTACTAATGTGGGACCACCCACAAGCCGTGAATCATGGGTGGTGGGTGCAAAAAATGCGTTTATTCCGTCGGCATTCCCCCTCAAGGGGTGCCTCAGGCACTGGGAAATAAACCCAGCCCTGTCCCTTTAAATCAAAGGGGTAGGTGTTGCCTGGGGGGATGGTCCCATATTAGCGGTCCAGGGCCGAAGCCACGGGGGGGGGTGGGGGTTGAAACTGGAGTTAGATATGTTGGACAATCTAATCATCATATCATCATCATGTCGTGCAAGCAGCACAGATATCCATGGCGTTTTCGCGCCAAACTTCCCTATCACTCATTGCTCCTGGGAGGTCTTCTGTGCAGCAGCCAGCATCCTCGCATAGTTGGTCAATGTAGGTCCTTGAAGGGTAACCCACACTAGCATGTCCATGTGTTGGCTTCCGCAGGAGAACATCGCTTAATTCAGCAAATCAAATTATCCATGATGAGCTCGGCTTCCATATAAACAAGAGTGCTGATAATTTTTGAATCTACCTCATATATTTGAAAGTGATCGTTTCTCTTGGAAGAATTAAGAATTACTCTGACTCTCGGGATTTCGTTATTCAATTTGTATTTCCCAATTGCGTTAGAAGAGACAATTTACCAAAATCTGATACTCAAATCTTTAAATGGATGTCACGCCGATGTTAATGGACGCTCCACATTACGAGGAGGTGTACTATGGAATCGGTTTGCATTATTAAGATATTTTCAATTCTGATTCTGATATTCCCACTGAAGACTAGGGCCAGTTTAACTCAGTCGGTAGAGCATCCGGTCCCAGAACCACAAAGTTCTGGGTTCAATATCGTCCCTCGCCAATTCGCCAATACATTGCCCGTATTTCTTAAATGGGCGCGTTGTTTTGACGATAAGTAGCTAACACGCTGGTTTGAAACCAATGGTAACAATTGCACCTTTAATGTGTACACTATAATATATATATATATATATATATATATATATATGTGTGTGTGTGTGTGTGTGTGTGTGTGCGCGCGCGCGTGTGTGTGTGTAATATTGTAAATATTGAAAATACATAAATTAATGATTGTGTTTTTTCAATTTTTACAATATTACATACTGTCGGATTCAGTTACATTTTTTCTTCATATATATATATATATATATATATATATATATATATGTGTGTGTGTGTGTGTGTGCACGCGTATGTGCGTGTGTATATATATATTTGTTTTCTACCAAACTATCGGTACGAATCTATTTCAGAACTTTGTCGGCATTAAATGACCCACCGAGATTGCTACGCCGTAAAACAAAACAAACAAACGGATATATTGAGAAAACTTGGATCTGTGCGGTAAAGTTGGGAGCTAATGGTAAGTGTGGCGCTCCACCTCAGACGCAGAAACAATCTACCTGGTCTAGCGCTAGCAAAAAGGAGATAGACGCCCTCGCTGTCCGGCTAATACCGACTATAGGCCACTCCGTCTACTTTAGTTGTTTTACTTCTAATTGTTCAATAAATTGTCACGCTGAAAGCATTGGTTCCCGCTAGATCACCGGTTAAGCAGCGATGAGCCTGTCTAATACTTGATTGGGTGACCACTTAAGTAATATATATATTTACCAACCCCTCCGCACGAGCAGGATGTGACACAGGGTCAATTTCTTAAGCGGAGTTCAACAGGTTTGAATTCAGAGTTTTCCTTCTCCTAGACCGGTTGCCTAACCAAGGTTAAAGAGCCTAGTCTGTCCTACTATTTGCCATAGCTGGAGGGAGAGTAGGATTCATACCTTTCCCAAAGAGTATTAGCGCCAAGTGAAATGCAATTACCACGTCCAGGATTTGAACTCGGGGCGACGAGTCCATTTCCCATGACTTTAACCATTACACCACGCGCTTCCTGCATATATTTTCCTTCCAGTAATATAAGGTGCTGTAGGATTGCGTACCCTGAAGCAAAACAAATTTATCAAAATCACTTGATTCGGCATTGAATGACCCGATAAGGGTTGATATACCGTAAAACAACCAATAAACCTGTTCAGAAAAATAAACCTACCCAAAGCAGATACCTCAACCGGTTTTAGCAATTTGATTATGAATCTAAAGTGAGAGATCAATTTGGTATTATAACCAACTTGTAAACTGATCCCCCATTTCTTGTTTATACCAGATTCATAAGGATTAATCCTGCTCCACAAATTACGGTCAAATAACACTGAACGCACCAGTTCCCACAACATCCACGAAGTTAAGCAACGATGAAACTGTTCAATATTTAACTGGGTGACCACTTAAGCACTGTAAGCAACCCGAGTCTTTTGTTTATCGAAAATGACTTGATTTAGCATTAAATGACCCGATAAAGGTTGATATGCCATAAAACAAAAACAACACGAACCAATTGGCATTGCAGAAGTCGGTAATTTATGAGGAAGTGCGTCCCGGTCTCCTGCCTCAAAAATTGCTACCCGGTGACTATTAAAATCACTCTGAGCTAATCCACTGTTGCTCTTTATACACGTATCTCATTTGCATACGTGAGGGTTACTTCTCTTTACAACACTATCTATATTATTTTGTTTGTCTATCTATCTATATATCTATCTATCTATCTATCTCAGTCTATTCAAAACTATATATCCATCTTGATATCTAAACAAGAATTACGACAAATTACGATAAACAAAAATTGCGACGAGCAGGGGTTGTTATTTTGATAGTCACCGGGTAGCGGTTCTTGAGGCACGAGACCGGGACGCACTTCCTCATAAATGACCCAGAAGTCTAATACACACCTATAACTTAGCTGGAGGGAGAGTAGGATTCATACCTTTCCCAAGAGTAATTGGTATTGCAGAAGTCGGTAATTTATGAGGAAGTGCGTCCCGGTCTCCTGCCTCAAAAATTACTACCCGGTGACTATTAAAATAA
>CM042173.1:63499743-63519743 GCA_023376005.1 Doryteuthis pealeii
ATAATAATAATAATAATAATAATAATAATAATAATAATAATAATAATAATAATAATAATAATAATAATAATAATAATAATAATAATAATAATAATAATAATAATAATAATAATAATAATAATAATAATAATAATAATAATAATAATAATAATAATAATAATAATAATAATAATAATAATAATAATAATAATAATAATAATAATAATAATAATAATAATAATAATAATAATAATAATAATAATAATAATAATAATAATAATAATAATAATAATAATAATAATAATAATAATAATAATAATAATAATAATAATAATAATAATAATAATAATAATAATAATAATAATAATAATAATAATAATAATAATAATAATAATAATAATAATAATAATAATAATAATAATAATAATAATAATAATAATAATAATAATAATAATAATAATAATAATAATAATAATAATAATAATAATAATAATAATAATAATAATAATAATAATAATAATAATAATAATAATAATAATAATAATAATAATAATAATAATAATAATAATAATAATAATAATAATAATAATAATAATAATAATAATAATAATAATAATAATAATAATAATAATAATAATAATAATAATAATAATAATAATAATAATAATAATAATAATAATAATAATAATAATAATAATAATAATAATAATAATAATAATAATAATAATAATAATAATAATAATAATAATAATAATAATAATAATAATAATAATAATAATAATAATAATAATAATAATAATAATAATAATAATAATAATAATAATAATAATAATAATAATAATAATAATAATAATAATAATAATAATAATAATAATAATAATAATAATAATAATAATAATAATAATAATAATAATAATAATAATAATAATAATAATAATAATAATAATAATAATAATAATAATAATAATAATAATAATAATAATAATAATAATAATAATAATAATAATAATAATAATAATAATAATAATAATAATAATAATAATAATAATAATAATAATAATAATAATAATAATAATAATAATAATAATAATAATAATAATAATAATAATAATAATAATAATAATAATAATAATAATAATAATAATAATAATAATAATAATAATAATAATAATAATAATAATAATAATAATAATAATAATAATAATAATAATAATAATAATAATAATAATAATAATAATAATAATAATAATAATAATAATAATAATAATAATAATAATAATAATAATAATAATAATAATAATAATAATAATAATAATAATAATAATAATAATAATAATAATAATAATAATAATAATAATAATAATAATAATAATAATAATAATAATAATAATAATAATAATAATAATAATAATAATAATAATAATAATAATAATAATAATAATAATAATAATAATAATAATAATAATAATAATAATAATAATAATAATAATAATAATAATAATAATAATAATAATAATAATAATAATAATAATAATAATAATAATAATAATAATAATAATAATAATAATAATAATAATAATAATAATGAATCAAGAAAGGAAGGGGAAGAGGTCTTGCCAACATAGAGGAATGCGTAGAAACCACAATCCAACAACTTGAAGATTACACAAGGAAGAGCAAAGACAAATTACTTATGGCGACCAACAATAGTAGAAACGGCAGATGGACAAACAGAAGAACGACAAAGACTAGAAAACAAAAATGGGAAGAAAAACAATATATATGGACGCTTCAAACGACAAATAGATGAGGTTGCACATGGAAAGACTTGGACATGGTTAAGAAAGGGAAACCTCAAAAGAGAAACAGAATCACTTATAATTGCTGCACAAAATAATGCCATAAGGACAAACTACATCAAAGCGAAAATTGATAAGACCAACAAAATAGTAAATGTAGACTTTGCGGTAATAGAGATGAGACTGTTAACCATATACTCTGCGAATGTAGCAAACTAGCACAACGAGAATACAAAACTAGACACGACTGGGTTGGGAAGGTGATCCACTGGGAATTATGCAAGAAATTAAATTTTGACCACACAACAAAATGGTATATGCATAAACCAGAATCTGTTCTTGAGAACGAAACGCACAAAATTCTCTGGGACTTTGAAATTAAAACGGATCACCTTATCCCAGCAAGAAGACCAGACCTAGTGTTGATTAACAAAAAAGAAAGAACTTGTCAACTGGTGGATTTTGCAGTGCCAGCGGATCACAGGGTGAAGTTAAAGGAAAATGAAAAAATTGACAAATATCTGGACCTTGCCAGAGAACTGAAAAAGTTATGGAATATGAAAGTGAAAGTTATACCAATTGTAGTTGGTGCACTTGGAACAGTCCCAAAAGCATTAGAAAAGGGTTTGGAAAGTTTGGATATCAGAGGAAGGATTGAAACCATTCAGAACACTGCACTGCTGCAATCTGCCAGAATACTCAGAAGAGTCCTGGAGACTTGAGGAGACTTGCTGTCACTCAGACTCCAGTGAAAGACCATCAGCTAACACTGATGTGAAAACTCAAAAATAAATAATAATAATAATAATAATAATAATAATAATAATAATAATAATAATAATAATAATAATAATAATAATAATAATAATAATAATAATAATAATAATAATAATAATAATAATAATAATAATAATAATAATAATAATAATAATAATAATAATAATAATAATAATAATAATAATAATAATAATAATAATAATAATAATAATAATAATAATAATAATAATAATAATAATAATAATAATAATAATAATAATAATAATAATAATAATAATAATAATAATAATAATAATAATAATAATAATAATAATAATAATAATAATAATAATAATAATAATAATAATAATAATAATAATAATAATAATAATAATAATAATAATAATAATAATAATAATAATAATAATAATAATAATAATAATAATAATAATAATAATAATAATAATAATAATAATAATAATAATAATAATAATAATAATAATAATAATAATAATAATAATAATAATAATAATAATAATAATAATAATAATAATAATAATAATAATAATAATAATAATAATAATAATAATAATAATAATAATAATAATAATAATAATAATAATAATAATAATAATAATAATAATAATAACGGTTAATCATATTATCTGCGAATGCAACAAACTAGCACAAAGAAAGTACAAGAATAGTCACGACTGGGTGGGAAAGAGGATCCACTGGAAATAGTGCAAGAATTGGTTTTTAGTCAAAACTGTGTTCTCTCGACTTCCAGTGGATCACCTTTCCCACTCAGTCGTGCGTAAATTATCGGTTTAAATCCGTGAAGATTTAGCTCACATGAAGATACAACTATTTTAAATATCTACCGAATCGAAGAGAAATTTCTCATTAAAATTATAGAACAAGATATTTTCTAGAATTGGATTTAGTCAAAACTGTGTCCTCTCGACTTCCAGTGGATCACCTTTCCCACCCAGTCGTGCCTAGGCTTATTGGTTGTTGGTTGTTTTTGTTTAACAGCAATATACCTTTTTCGGGTCATTTAATGCCGAATCAAGTCATTTTGATATGTAGTTACTTACAGTACCTGCTGTTGCTTAAATGGTCACTCATCTAAATATTGAACAGGGTCAGTGCTACTTAACTTCGGTGCTTTCAACGTAACTCGACCGTAAGCAAGATAGGTTTGTACTAGTGTCTTGCATGAATTTATTCAGAATCAAATTATTGGTTTAAAGCCGTCAAAAAGTAGCTCACATGATGATACAGCCATTTTGAATATCTACCGAGTCGAAGTCAAATATTTATAGAATTGGTTTTAGTCAAAACTGTGTCTTCGAGACTTCCAGTGGATCACCTTTCCCACCCAGTCGTACCTAGTACGCAAGAACGTATTCAAAATTGAATTTAAAGGCGTGATAATTTAAACTCATATAACGATAGTACCATTTTAAATATCTACCTAATCGAAGAGAAAATCCTTACTAAAATTATAGAAAAAATATTTTTTAAATTATAGAACAAAATATTTTTTCCTGAATCGGTTTTAGTCAAAACTGTGTCCTTTCGACTTTCCTCGGTATTTTGTGACGTGATCACTGAACTTGTTGTAACTGACTAAAGGCCCTGCAGTTCTGTATGCAAAATGTTTCTCTTCACTATTGATTTTTATATGAATATAGTTTTTTTTTCTCTCTCTCTTTTGCTTTAGTTGTAAATTATGTATTGATTATTAAGATCAGCCACGGAATTGAAGTTGGAGGTTGGGCGGGGGTTTCTTTAAAAAAAAAATATCCTTGTAGAAACAGAAAAATTATGATATAAAAAGAATTTTTTTTCTCATTTATTTTTGGGGGAAAATGATGTGAAAAGAAAAAAAAATTTTTTTTTCGAAATTGACTGAAATAAATGTGAAAAATAAATAGAATTTTTTAAGACAACAACAAAAAAATAAAATTTTAAACGAGAATGGATGCAGAAAGCAAGTGCAGAAAATTTTTGCGTAAAAAAAAAAAAAATGCAATTTGAAAAATAACACATTTTTTTCGAATTCTTTCATGAAAAATGCTGCAGGAAGTGACAAGTATTTTTTTTTTTCTAAATTCTTCGTTATTTTTCTATTCGTTCTTCAGTTTCTTTCATTTATTCAATTTTGCGTTGAGTTTTTTTTTTATTCTATTTTATTTTATATTATTTATTTTCATTTTTTTTTTGCGAAATTTTTTTACTACTGAATATGTTTATTATTATTTTTTTTTAATTTTTGTTTGCATTTTTTTTTTTTTTTGCCTTTCTGAATTTTTTTTTCCTTTTCTCTCAAAATGATTTTACACAGATTTTTTTTTTGTCTTTTAAAAATGGTTTCTTTTGACACGATTTCTTTGAAATAGGTTTCAATATGGTTGGTTTATTTTGAAAGAGGGTTGAAGAGTGTCAGATATAAAAGGAAAAGAATGAAGTAAGCGGTTAAATATGAATGAATGAAAGAAAGAAGAAAAAAAAAGAAAGAAACGTAAGAATGATAAGTATTAAAAAAATCTGAATGATAACTTTTGCTTTTACCTCAAAGTAAAATTTGATTTTTTTAAAACTCTGAGAATTTTTTTTCTGAAAATTCTATTTCGATTTTTCTTTCTTCTTCTCTTTGATTCTTCGGCACCATTTTACCATTTTAGTTATTCATTCATTCATTCATATTTTTTATTCACTTACTCAATCGTTTCTTCTTCTTTTTTTGTCAACCTTTTCTTTCATCCCTTTTATTTGTATAGTAATTTTTTCCAAGTCCGGCTCAAAACAAAAATAGAAAGAAAAATACGAAAATTGTTTTTAGACAACCTTTCAAGCAATGGTTGATTGGTTGGTTGGTTGGTTTTGTTTATTCTCACTCTGTGGTCTGCCAGAACCACAAGATTATTATCACATTTTAGGTTTTCACATCAGCGTTAGTCGGTGGTCTTTCACTGGAGTTTGAGTGACAGCAAGTTTCCTGAAGTATTCAGGACTCTGGTTGGATTTTACGGCATGTCAACCCTTTTGGGGTTATTCTATGCCGGAGACGTTTTTGTTTTATTCATTCTTATTAGATATTCATTTTTTAAAACACATTTTGATCTATTCAACTCATTGATGGGATTCTAACAACCACTACCACTATGGATCAAAGTGGACCTGGGAGTAATGGCAATACAGGGGTACTCCTCACTCTCCAGTTTTTATTAAGATTTTTTGTCTTTTAAAAACGGTTTCTTTTGACACGATTTCTTTGAAATAGGTATCAATTACACGGTTGCGTAATTATTATGGTCTACGGGGAATTTGGGGATTGAAAAGAAAACGGTAGTCGGATTTTTGGAGAAAGAGAAGAAAAAGATAAGAAAAAGAGAGGTTAAAGTTTGAAACGGTAAATACTCAACGGGGGCGGAGGGAGGCATCACTAACCGACCCCGGAATTAAAGTTAAAAATAAAACCGGAAGTTCTAGTTTCTGTGGAGGAGCGGAAGTTGGGTGACCCTCCCACCCCCGGGACGAGAAACGGAAGAAGAGAAAAATTGTTCTTTTTTCTGCTGGGCTTTCGTAAGGGGCAGACGGGACTTCCCGGGTTCCCCGTGATGTGTTTCGCATAGTAGTACCGAACATAGTTTACGATAGAATTTGACCTTACCCCCACTCTCCTTCTCCCTGAAAAAGAACCACGAGCCTAGAAATAAATAAACAACCCCTTTGTGACTATACGACTTGCGTATGTTGTTTCTGAACTAACGACGACTACTAATACTAACGACTACGACTCGAATTTGGCCCTATGCAACACCCGCCGGAAACGCAAGATTATTATTGAGTGATAAATTGAGCATTCCTTTTAGTCTTTACACACTTTTCATTGTGCGCAGGTTTGCATATTTTGATGTTGGTATTTACTCTTATTTACAGCATTCCTCACCCTCCGGTTTAACTCAGTCAATAGAGCATCTGCCGAGAACCACAAGGTCCCGCGTTTGATACTGATGCTCACCAGCTAAGCAGATGTATAGAACAGCTTGAACCTGTGCGGTAAAATAGAACGCTGATGGTAGGTGTGATGCTCCACCTCAGACGCACTAACAATCTCCCTGGTCTAGCGTTAGTGAAAAGGAAGTAGACTCCGTTGCTGTAACCGGGCCGCTACACTACTACTTAGAAGAATGTGCGGTAGTAAGGAGCAGATAGTAGGTGTGGCGCTCCTTCTCAGACGCAAAACCTCCTTGGTCTAGTGCTAGTGAAAATGGGATATACTCTCTCGCTGATTGGCTGATACCGACTTTAGGCCACCCCAACGACTTTACTTTACTACCACTACTACTACTACTACTACTAATACTACTACTAGCTGTCCATTGTATCCAATGGTGACACCATGCGAATCTGTTTTCTCCATTTGACTCGATGTCTGCGTCTTGCCAACTGCCTATGGGGGATGTTCAAGTCTCCATCTTTGAACCTGAGCTTTGGTCTCTTCGTCTCTCTCTCTCTCTCTCTCTCTCTCTCTCTCTCACACACACACACACACACACAAATACAGAGTTGAGAGTACAGAAGTATATAATCTGCTTTGGCAGTCTGTCATCCCTCAGTCTGTTCAAGTGGCCAGCCCAATTCAGGTTACGTTGGACAAGTATGACGTGCATGCCAGGGAGTACAGTTCTCTCCTGGATGGTCCTGTTCGAAACATGCTGCTGCCACCACTTGACATTTAATATTTCTTTACAGCCACCCTCCACAATATTACAGCATGGCAACTCTGATCCAGAGGGGTAGTATCTGTTAGGTTTGGTTTGGTTGTTTAATGGCATATCGACTTTCATGGGTAATGCGAAACCCATCCGTTTAGAAGAACAATTGTGTTATCATTTAACCCAAAGCTGAGGGATGAGTGGTTCATACCTTTCCCAAGTGTATTAGTCTGAAAGTAGTGCAACATGTTAGCCACTGCTTCAAGGGAACTCCAATTACTGTTAGGTACATGTTTGTACGTTAATTATTTGTACCAGCTTATCAATACGCATGAAGTTAGTAAAAAATCTAGCATAATTAATCATTTCATCTACAAGGATGGTTTTAGCATTAAATAACCCATGTATGTCGATATGCCATTTAACAACCAAACCTGCCATTTTAAAAATAAGCAACAACTGATCTGACTTGAATTTCTTTTTTTTGTTGTTGCCTGGACTCCCTCCCCAATAAAAAAAATAGTGGATCACGTGATTAAAATTATCAAAATATATTCGGGTAAAATACAAGAATGTTGGGTGCAGATGGTGTAATGGTTATCATCGTAAGAAATGGTCCCGGCGACACGAGTTCGAATCCTCAACGAGGCTGTTTGAATTTCCCATTCACAAGGTTCTGGGTTCAATACCGACCCTCGCCAACTCAGAACTTGACGTCAGATGCAGAAACAATATCCCTGTTCTAGCGCTAGCGAAAAGGGGATAGACTCTTTCACTGTCCGACTGATTACCGACAATAGTCTACTCCGTCTAATACTTTGCTTTACTTCATATATATATATATATATATATATATATAATATATATATATATATATATATATATGAAGTTTCAGGTTGTTGAATCACTCCCACATCATATTCTATTATTAGTGACAGTACCTGTTAGGGTTTCATCTATGGGTCAAATAGATCTATTTAGATATTATTTGTATTTTTTAATCCTTTGAAATATATTTTTCAAAGTAAGTAAAAAAAAGTCGTCATCGGGGTAACCTAAAGTTGGTATCTGCCAATCAACAAGGGAGTATATTCCCTTTTCACTAGCGCTAGACCAAGGAGATTTTTTTTTGCGTCTGAGGCGGTGCACCACACCTACCACCAGCTCCTCACTTTACCACACAGATCCCTGTGCTACTCATACGCTGAGTTGACGAGGGCCGGTATCAAACTAGGAACCTCGTGGTTTCTAGCCGAACGCTCTACCAACTGAGCTAGTTTTAGTTTAATAAAAGTTTTGAACAGGGGTCAACCATAGATAAGTGAAACTATGGGTGGTGAGTACCTGTTGCCAAAATTACGGTCTAATCACACTGAATGCACCAATTCCCACTAGATCACTGAAGTTAAGCAGCCATCAACAAGTCCAATAGTTAATTGGGTGACCACTTAAGCAACAGCAGGTACTGTAAGCAACCTGACTCCTTTGTTTATCAGAAATGACTTGATTCTGCATTAAATGACTTGAAAAGGGTTGATATGCCATAAAACAAAACAGCCAACCAACCAGACCTGTTTCCATCATCCAATAAGTTATTCCAGTCAAATGTCTTTGTTTTTAAGAGGTTTTCATTTATTTGTTATATTCTTAATGGCGTGCCACATTCCTTCTTCCCCCGACTACATTCCTTTCCTTGCCAGGGACAGTTTCGCAGGCCAGGCATCTAGGTCGCTTTGAGTCAGGTAAGTTCGACTCGTTACTACAATTCTTAATACAATATTAAAGATATTATTAGCTTTTTTTAATATTAGGCATTCATTTAAATTTCAACCAAGAATAAAATTAAAAAAAAAAATACAACTAAAAATGATAAATTTAGTTTCAAACTCTGTGTAAATTGGTCTGACTCCTTCAGAATTGCAGAAGAAATTAAAAAAGGTAAGTTCTGTTGGTAATTTATGAGGAAATGCGTCCCGGTCTCCTGCCTCAAAAACCGCTACCCGCTGACTATCAAAATAACAACCACAGCTCGTCGTAATTTTTGTTTATTTATCGTATTTTGTCGTAATTCTTGTTTAGATATGAAGATGGATATATAGTTTTGAATAGACTGAGATAGATAGATAGATAGATAGATAGATATATAAACAAACAAAATAATATAGATAGATACGAACAAATGGAGATAGATGGATAGATATTTTCGACAAGTAAATGTATTTGTGGGGAGGGTCAATTCTTTTTTTGTCGTAATTCTTGTTTATTTAAACTAAAAACAAGACATTAAACAAACATGAATAAAAAAACTTAATATTTAAAGTAATATAGATAAATATGAACAAATTGAGATAGATAGATAGATGGATAGTTTTGAATAGACTGAGCTGGGTCGTTATTTTAATAGTCACCGGGCAGCAACTCTTGAGGCAGGAGACCGGGATGCACTTCCTCATAAATTCTGTTCTGTTCTTAACAAGGAACCCGAAGACTCATTTTATTTTTGGATGTTTTTATTTTACTAGAATCATCATTTCATGCGAGCTTAGAAGAATTCAGAGAGGCACATTATTCGAGTCCGGCTCAGTGGAGCGATTAAACCCAACTCACTAGCTTTCGAAACGTTTCCACAGACTTTTGACATATCACGTGACATTCTACTAATCAAAAATGCGACTCTACAGTTGAATCAGGAGACTGACTTTCCTAAGGGTTTTAACGCAATGTGAAATCCAAACAGCTTCGTCTAGGATTTGAACTCGGGTCGACAAGTCCATTTCCTACGACACGACTCTAACCATTACACCACGTACCTGCAATTTTCTCTCTCCCCCCCCTCTCTCTCTCTCTCTTTCTCTCTCTCTCTCTCTCTCTCTCTATATATATATATATATATATATATATATATATAGTGAGAGAGAGAGAGAGAGAGATTTGGAGGTGCGTGGTATATATATATATATGTATCCAAATAATTGGTAGTTAGGGATGATTCCACCTGGGATCCTCAAAATATCACTGTATAATCATGCTGTATGCTCCTGTAGGTGCAAACATATATTCATACAAGGATTTTTATAAATCCCTAAAGAGAGCTCAATATATAATAATCAATAAATTAGATTAAATACAGAGCAATATTTGTCCTAATATTTAGCTTTTTAAGATTTTTAAAAGCCTTTTGAGCTTTTGGTCGAAATAAATTTATTACGGAATGACGGTTTGTTAAGTTTTTCTTTCTTTGAAAATTATATATATATATATATATATATATATATATATATATATATATATATATATATTATGGACTCTCTCGTCAATTTTTCGACGCATAAGGGTTCACACCCACAATGAACACCCACACAGTGATTTGTTTATAGTGGTGAAGGCTTGTGTTAGACCGTCCACACTTTTTGGCACAGTCGATAGGAAAGAATTGGTGCATCAAAGATTGCCACAAACCCAATCAACGACCGACCTCAGGAATTTTGAAAGATATATCTCTTCAGTTATATATATACACACACACCACACACACACACACACACACACACACACACATATATATATATATATATATATATTGATGCACCAATTATCTCCTATCGACTGTGCTAAAAAGTGTGGATGGTCCAACACAAGCCTTCACCACTATAAACAAATCACTGTGTGGGTGTTCATTGTGTTCATGCGTCGAAAATCGACGAGAGAGTCCATAATATATATATATATATTATATATATAACTGAAGAGATATATATTTCTTTGAAATATATATATATATATATATATATATAATATATATATATATATATATATATGTGAAGAGATATTTGTGAACGAACAAAAAACACCCCCAAAAAAACAAGATCTGACATCACCAACCATTTCATTTCATTTCATTTTTTTTTTTTTTTAAAGACAGTCGTCGGCAGAAAACAAAATCCTCTTATTGTCATTTTATTTTATTTTTGCCTTTTCGAAATGAATCTAAACAATGCAATCGTTGTTTTATTTTGTTCATTGAATAGGTTGACCCGAAACTTGAAGAAAGGGCGTGAACCAAATTGTAAGGTGCACAAGGGGTGTTGCAGGGTAAGGAACAAAAAAAAAAAAAGAAAGAAAAAAAACGAAAAAAAAGAAAAAAGAAAAGAAAGAAAAAAAAAGAAGAAAAAAAGAAAGAAAAAAAGAGAAAAAAAAAGAAGCGAAATTCTTGTCCAGGCCGGGCTCATTGCCAATTTTGATACGCTCCCCTGACTAACTAGTTTCGGTTAGGGTTGCACTAGAAACGAGAGGAGAGGAAAGGTAAAAAAAAAAAAAAAAAAAGAAAAAAAGAAAAAAAGGAAAAAAAGATTAAATAGAATAAAAAGAAAAAGAAAAAAAGAAAGAAAGAAAGAAAGAAAGAAGAATGAAAGAAATGTTACGTCAACATTATTTTTTTTTTTACTTCAACTGTAATGACTACATACATAAGTTGTCATTTTCTAAAATTGTTTTGTAGAGTTCGGTAATATCACGCACATACACACACACATGCGCATACACTGTCCATAAAGTCCGTATGCACTTGATCGAATCTATAATTTCAAATCGCAAACAGATTTTGTGGACACTGTAAATTAGTATTATCTGCGTTATTCGGACTATTGTCCTTATCTTCATTGTTATCTGTACAACGTTTCGGCCAATGTGCCCTCTGGCCTTCTTCAGGTATTTTTTGTTGGACTCGGGAATCTTTTTTCAGACTCAGGAATCTTCTTTTTGGACTCGGGAACCTTCTTGTCGTAATCAGGGACCATCACGGAACTTTGAACCTAACCCTTTCAGTCCACGGGGATATCCTGTTCTCATTCCGCTAACCATAGCTGGGGTAAAGGCGTTAAGCTGTGTTAATTATTATTCTATGTTACTGCTGCCCTTGACCAGAATTGAACCTGCAGTCGAGAGATAACTGTCACTTACGCAGATAATACTAATCATCAAGCCTCATCTCAAACATTCAGAGAAATACTGTAAATTAGTATATTGGATTTAGAATATAATGGTTGGGTCACACCATCCGGATGCCTGCAGACAGACTCCCCCTTAACTACTTTACAGTGAACTTATAGATGGCACGCGGAAGACAGGAGCCCCCAAAAGCGGTTCACAGACCATATTAAGACAACGCTGAAGAAATGTAACATCACACCTTCAAGCGTGGAAGATCTGGCCTCCAACAAACAGGAGCTAAGTAGCTCAATAATGAGATAAACAGGACTGCAGAGTGGCGACGTATTCGTCGTCATGAACAACCAAATGTAGATGGGAATTTCCCCTGCAATGTGTGTGACCGCAACTGCAAGTCCAGAATTGGACTCATGAGCCACCATAGGGTCCACAAATGGAGACATGGAGTGACGTCATAATCGTCTGCGACGGACTTCAAAAAGAAAGAAAAAATAATGGTGTTTACTAAGCATATATCAAACACACACATATAGTTATTTACTAAGGTTAGCTTAGATGTGACACAAGGCCAGATGTATGGGGCGCCCAGTGAGAATCGAACTTACTAACAATAGTCTGCAAATCTAGCTTGCTAACCATTACACAAATGAAGTAACCTAAACACATATATGTGTGTGTATATCATTCATTGCAAGCTAGTCTTGTGGATCCATTACTGGTGCAAACCGAGTTCGATCCTCGCTGGATGGCTCATACTTAAGACATTGTGTCAAATCTTTCTGTGGTGAACGGGCTGGATATATATATATATCTTATTATAATGGAGTTTGTGTGCTTTTCTGTCTGTAACCGAAACTATATTCCTACTCAAGTCACAATTCTCTTTGTTATTGACATCACATTATTTTTATTTAACCTCAATTATTAATACTCAATTATTAATAAAATTGTCTTACATTATAAATACTGTTAACCATGTCTACATACTGACAACATGCAATTATATTTATATATACAACAAAATAGCGGTTTACAGTGTAAACGGGAAGGCTAATTTGCATATTAATATTAAAAAATCGAATTTAATAAATATGTGCTTAGTATTATTGATTTCTAACTGTTTGGTTTTATTTTAATGAATATAAGCAAAAATCTCTTCAATGAATCTTAAATGAAATCCATTAACAAGATAAAATAAGTGTCATTTTATTCTTTACTTCCTATTTTAACTAAATACTTAAATTAGAAAAAAATAACAATGAAAGACAAGAGTGATGGAAGAGTAAGTTTCAGTTGTTCTATTTTTTATTACTCCCTCTGTTTCAAATCTTTTTATCTGCATTCTTATTTAGTTTCATTAGCCTTTCTAATTTAATGTAATATTTTATTACATTAAAACTTAAATACTTGCACCCGGAGGGTGCATATATTTGCTAGTATATATATATATATATATATATATATAGTTAAGAATTAATGGAAAAATGAATGAATGAATGAATGGAATACAAATTGAATGAAATGAATGGAATAAATGAAGAAATCTTTTCCAAAGGACCTCTCTCAACAGAATAATTATAATTTTTAAGAGAGGTCCCTAATGGAAAAGCCTTCTTCATTTTTACTGGACTTTTTATTGAAGCATTAAATTAATATAATTATTATATAAGATATTGGAGAGAATTAAATAGGTGTTTTACCTTTGTGATGTTCTGTTGAGAAATGATTCAAATTTTTAAATCTATCTAATGTTGTCTTTTCTACTTCCGGTAAAAATTGCAACAATGTATATTTTTGAATTTAAGATAAAAACGGTTAACTGGAAGATTTTGAATATATATATTATATATATATATATATATATATATATATATATATATATATATATATATAATGTTGTTCTGGTTCCAACGGGAGAAAATTCAATATTTTATGAAAAAAAGAAGGTCCGCAAAATGTATTATGTTCTCAGAAAATTTTTAAAATTCTTTTTATCTTACATATGCGACCGTGTTTCTGATCTGTTGTCTTCTTCAGGCATTGAATTATAATTTTGGCAGGATATGTCCGATATTTGATAGGTTGAGTGTGTTTCTGCAACTTTTCTATTTCAATGTAACATCTTCACCTGACGATTGCTATATCATGAAACCAATATGGTCGTGAATGTTCCTTTGTCACTAAATAAATAGATATGTAAAATCTTTATATATTTATTATATTATATATACTAGCAAATATATGCACCCTCTGGGTGCAAGTATTTTAGTTAAATTTTATAATAAAATATGATATTAAATTAGAAAGGCTAATGAAACTGAATAAGAATGTAGATAAAAAGATTTGGAACAGAGGGGGTATGATTGAAAAATAGAACAACTTTGAAACTAACTCTTCCATCATTCTCCATTACTCCCGTCTTTCATTGGTAAATTTTCCTAATTCAACTCTTTAGTTAAAATAGGAAGGAAAGAATAACATTACAGTTATTTCTTCTTGTTAAGGGATTTCTTTTAAGATTTATCCCTGAGATTTTTGCTCATATTCAATAAGATAAAACCAAACAATTAGAAATCAATAATACTAAGCATATATTTATTAAAATCAATTTTTTAAGATCAATATGCAAATTAGCCTTCCCATTCACACTGTAAACCTCTATTTTGTTGTATATATAAATACAATTGCATGTTATTAGTATGTAGATATGGTCAAGAGTGTAAGTAATGTAAAACAATTTTATTAATAATTGAGGTTTAAATAAAAATAAAATCATGGAGAATATGATGTAAATAACGAAAAGAATTGTGACTTGTATAGTAATATAGTTTCGGTTACAGACAGACAAACTCACAGTCTCCATTATAATAAGATATATATATATATAATATATATATATATATATATATATTGAGTTACCAAGGGAGATTGTTTTTGCGTCTGAAGAGTTGCGCCACACCTAACATTAGATTCCCAGTTTTGCGCAATGATCCAAATGCGCTACTAGTGCGCATTGAAACTGGGACCTTGTAGTTCCCTGGCGGATGCTCTACCAACTTAGCTGAACTGGTGTATGTATGTGTGTGTGTGTGTGTGTGTGTGTGTGTGTGTGTATGTGTGTATTTGTGTTGTGTATGTGTGTGTAATTCTAATAATTTAATAGGATAGCCTTATATATTAAAGGTATAATTTAGTAATATTATACTGAACACTGAAGTTTGGTGTTATTTTTCAGGTTTCTTGTTTCTGTTTCTTTGTGCTTCTTTTTTGTAATTTTATTTCGAGGAGAGTAAGGCTGGAGAGTAACATTTAAAGTAAGATTGCTCTCCTTTTAAAGCGCTATCCTTTAAGCTTTGTTGTATTTTATTTATATTCAGTAAAATATATAAATTACTAACTAACTTTGAACTACGTATCTTTGAGAATCTGTGTTATGCCTCACGTATCTTTGAGAATCTGTGTTATGCCTCATTAAACTCGGTTATTTCTTGTATTTTTTCTTTCGGCAGGTAGACATACGATGTTGGAATTTAGGTCCGTTAAGTTCGATTTAACCTTCATTTCTCTTTATCTTCTCTCTTTTCCTTTTACCTCTACTTCTTTCTTTCATTTTCTGTCTTTCTCTTCTTTCTTTCTTTCTTTTCCGACTTTTCTTTTTTGTTTCAACGCTTTCTTCTCTTCTGCGTTTTTCTTTTTTTCTTTTTTCTTTCTTTCCTTCGTTCCTTCTTTCTTTCTTTCTTTCTTTTCCGTTTTTTTTCTCAGTTGTCTTCTCTCCGTTTTTCTTCTTTTTTCTTTCTTTCTTTCGTTCTTTCTTTCTTTTTTTCTTTCTTTCTTTCATTCTTTCTTTCTTTCTTTCCGTCTTTTCTTTTTTTTTCTTCAACGTTTTCTTCTCTTCGTTTTTCTTTCTTTCTTTCTTTCCTTCCTTCCTTCTTTCTTTCTTTCTTCTTTCTTTTTCCGTTTTTCTTTTTTTTTTCTCAGTTGTCTTCTCTCCGTTTTACTTTCTTTTCCGTCTTTTCTTTTCCAGTTTTCTTGTTCTCTCTGTTTTTCCTTTCTTCCTCCCTTCTTTCTTCCTCCTTTCTTTGTTCTTTCTTTCTTTCCTTTTTCCTTTTTTCCCTCAGTTTTCTACTTCTCCCTGTTTTTCTTTCTTTCTTCTTTCTTTCTTTCTCTTTCGCTCTTTTCCGTCTTTTTCATTTCCCCCTTTTTTCTCCTCTCCGTTTTTTTTTTTTTTTTTCCCCCGTCTTTTTCATTTTCCCCCTTTTTTCTCTTTTTCGTTTTTCTTTCTTTCTTTCTTTCTTTCTTTCTTTCTTTTTTTCTTTTCCGTATTTTTCATTTTCCCCCCTTTTTTTCTCCTCTCCATTTTTCTTTCTTTCTTTCTCTTTCATTCCTCTTTCTCTCTTTCTTTCTTTCTTTCCTGCTTCATTCCATGTTCCTCCTTTCTCTTTGTCTCGCTTATTAGTTAATCCCCTATTCTCTTTCCTTCACATCATAATACTCCCTTCATCTTTCCCCTTCTTCCGTCACCCATACACATTTCCCACCTCCTCTTCAACCCCCCCTCCAAGTCTCAACCTCTTATCACACCATTAACCAATCTTATCGATCTATAACTCATTGATTGATCGATTTTAAAGATGTAATTTCGTTTGTTCTCCCGCAATTATTCCAATAATGTTGTTAACCCTTTTAATTTTAATTTCTTTTTGCCGCCCACATCCACATTCCCCTTTTCATTGCCTCAATTTCTACCTTTCCTCCTTATTCGATTTTAAAGATGTTTATTTAATAATGATGAATTTTGTGCTATTAAAAAAGAAATCAATTTACCAAATAAAAAGAATTTCTGGAACATCTAGCGGATATCAGCACACTGCAGGTTCTTAGACCAGGAATTGGAAACGAAGATCAACTGTAACGTGGTGGTATTTTCACGGTACCCAAACGTATATATGTAACGTAGCGGTATCTGTTGTATTCACGATACCCAAAGCTGATACTTTATGGCAAGCCCCAACCCCTTTTTATCATATGGGTGCTAGAAGGCGGTGGCTGGGGTCTACATGTCCTGGGAATGACGTTAAACTCTATCTGATGGTGAGGTTCCAGTTTTGGAGGTTTGGGGAATGTGGAGCACCCCTTCATCACCATTGCTCCCTGGTCCACTCTGACCCGGAGTGGTAGTACCTGTTAGGGTCCCATCTATGGGTTAAATAGAAAAATGTATTTATGAAAAAAATGGTATTATCCATTAAGAATTGATTTATTTCAAAACTTTATCGGCATTAAATGACCCACTGAGGTTGATATGCCGTAAAACAAAGCAAATCAAACCAAACCAAAGCTGATATAAGTAATGTAGCGGTATATATTGTATAGCGGGTCTCGTCCACGTGCCTCCAAATTCACGACTCTAAAAAGGCGTTCTGCACGTGGCGGTCATCTTGTCGATAAAAAAGTACAACGCGTGAAATATATCGTCACAAGCTGGTTAGCTTTTATTTCCAGGACTCGTCTCGTGGGCTGTGTCGGAGAGGATGAAAGGCAGAGAGAGAGAGAGAGAGAGAGAACACTACTAGATTACTGTGATCCCATAGGTCCGTACCCTACGACGTCGGGAAGCACAAAGAGGCTGGTATCTTTCTTCGTCGTTCCACGTTACCATGTGACTTCCGGTTCCGGTCAATACCCGAAACTTCCTGTTGACACTCAAATCTCCATTTGATTGTCACGCCCCGGTCAAATCATCGTTCATCCTGTTTGGTGCTCATCACTATTTTTTAAACCTTTATCATCTCTTATTTCTTCTTCCTCCTTTTCTAATATAGTAGTTCTCGCTCAGGATAATATCCCCATCTTGTTACACAATGCTCTTTAAACCGAAACTACGCCACTGCTTACGTCACAATACCCCCAGGAATTGCATGTTACATATTATGTATTGTTATGGGTTGTTAACAAGACCCTGTAGTTAGTTTTAAAAAACAACCTTAAACAAGATAAACGTTGAAACCAGTAAACATGTCCTCAAATGCCCACAATTTCCCGCCATTTCTCCTTCCACCATTCACCTTACATTCTTATAAACTTGTGACCCCCGCCCTCGTACAAATCCCTACCGCTACTGTTTGTTTAAACGAAACCTATGAGCCCCTCCTACTACTAATTCCTACTGCTATTGCTTGTTTTAAAAACGAGACAATGGAAACATCCCACCAGTTCCACACCTTATGATGGCAGAAAGTCGGGCAGAAAGCGCTTGTGAAAAAACCTTTGGGGGATTCCTACACCAATTCCACCCGGATATTAAAGAGATGGCCAGACAGTAAGAAATGATCGAACAAAAACTCGTCCGACAAGAATTGTCCATTGAGTTTAATGAAATATATTTAAAAGAAAAATGCTGCCAATATATATATATATATATAATATATATATATATATATATATGAGTAAGGAAATTAATCCGACGGTATAAGTATAGATAAAAGTATATGAAAACACACAATAAAATGAAAATGTTTTATATCATATTCATAGCTATGAATATGATATAGAATATTTTCATTTTAACAGCATTGTGTGTTTTCATATCCTTTTATCTATCTATCTATCTATCTATCTATCTCTCTCTCTCTCTCTCTCTCTCTCTCTCTCTATATATATATATATATATATATATATATATATATATATATATATATATATATATATATATATATATATATATAAGGGATGTACTTATTATTGTATTTCAACATATTCACATTTAGTAATAAATGATACTTAATAATATTATATTTCTCTGATACTAGGCGCAACAGATATAGACGTTCAGTTAATATAGTTCTAAATGACAGTTCTTTCTGGACTGCAGGTTCAATTCTGGTTAAGGGCGACATTAACATAGAATAATTAACAGAGCTTAACACTTGTATCCGATTATGTTTAACGCAATAAGAAAAGTCTACTCTCGTGGATTGAATATAGGGGTCGGTTCGAAGTTACGTGAAGACTTCCGATTACGACATGAAGGCTCCCAAGTTCGAAGAAAATGTTCCCCAGTCCGAGAAGGTTCCTGAGTCCGACAAGAAATACCTGAAGAAGGCCAGAGGACACATCGACTGAAACGTTGTGTAGATAACAATAAAAATGAGGACAATAGTCCGAATACTCCAAATACTCCAAATTGATAATATTCTTTTTGATTGTACTGTTTTTCAACTAAACTTCTGGCATCTTTAGCTACAAACGAAATGAAATTTTGTTAAAAGAATTTGTTAGTGACGATATGTTTGTTCTAACATTCAATGACATATATTGTAGGTAACCAGTCTAGGAGAAGGAAAACTCTGAATTTGAAAAACCTGAGGTCAGTTGTTGATTGGGTTTGTGTTATTCTTTGTGCACCAATTCTTTCCTATCGACTGTGCCAAAAAGTGCGGATGGTCCAACACTAGCCTTCACCACTGTAAACAAAACACTGTGTAAGTTGTTCATTGGATGATCCCTAATACGTTGAGATCGATGAGAGAGTCCATTTTTATAAATATATATAAACTTTATATATGTAAATTATATAGAAACATATTTATATAACGGTGTACTTACTTTTGAATTCCAACATATTCGCATTTAGTGATAAATAATACTTAATAATATCCGCTTTGTTTGTATTGTTTTTCAGCTAAACTTCTGGCATCTTTAGCTTCGAACGAAATGAACTTATGCTAGTGGCGATATGTTTGTCCTGACATTCATTTATATAAATCATATATAATTATATATAAATTTA
>CM042173.1:63524743-63537243 GCA_023376005.1 Doryteuthis pealeii
ATGCCCGGTGTCAATGTGGGTATGTAATAGTACCATATTTGGTACTGTGACCAGCATAGGACGACATTTGGTACCGCGACCAGCATAGGACGATATTTGGTACCGTGACCAGCATAGGACGACATTTGGTACTATGACCAGCATAGGACTACATTTTGTACGTGACCAGCATTGGTACGTGACCAGCATAGGACGACATTTGGTACTGACCAGCATAGGACGACATTTGGTACGCATAGGACGACATTTTGGTACTATGACCAGCATAGGACGTACTGTGACCAGCATAGGACGACATTTGTACTGACCAGCATAGGACTACATTTGGTACGTGACCAGCATAGGACGACATTTGGTACATGACCAGCATAGGACTACATTTGGTACCGTGACCAGCATAGGACGACATTTGGTAACCAGCATAGGACGACATTTGGTACATAGGACGACATTGGTACTGTGACCAGCATAGGACGACATTTGGTACTATGACCAGCATAGGACTACATTTTGTACTTGACCAGCATAGGACGACATTTGTACTATGACCAGCATAGGACGACATTTGGTACCGTGACCAGCATAGGACGACATTTGGTACCGTGGTACCAGCATAGGACGACATTTGTACTATGACCAGCATAGGACTACATTTGTACACCAGCATAGACGACATTTGGTAACCAGCATAGGACACATTTGTACACCAGCATAGGACGACATTTGGTACCGTGACCAGCAAGACGACATTTGGTACCCAGCATAGGACGACATTTTTACTGTGACCAGCATAGACGACATTTTGGTACCTGACCAGCATAGAATACTGACATATTTGGTACCGTGACCAGCATAGGACGACATTTGGTACCGTGACCAGCATAGGACTACATTTGGTACCGTGACCAGCATAAAACTAAATTTGGTACCGTGACCATATAGGACGACATTTGGTACCCCAGCATAGGACGACATGTGGTACCCTGACCAGCATATTACCACATATGTAAGTTTGGGAAATATATTCTCAAAGCTCACTGAAAGAACGTATGTGTTTTCTTTTTTTTATTATCGAAATAAAAGCAAAGAGAAATTCTCTGATTGTACGAATCAAAGAAAGAAAAGCCTTAGAAACCGACCTGTTCATTTCTTGATAAATAATATCTTCTTATTTTTTTTTCAAGATGATTGGAATCTGTTAAACATGAAGTCAGCCATTTTATCCAGACATCTACGAAAAAGAACTATTTAAAAATTAACGAAATGAAAAAGGGAGGTAAAAAAAAGAAGCAGAGAAACAAAGAGGTATATAGCAATATCATAATCTTTACAGATCATTGTCGTCCCTCACAATCATATAACCCCACCACCAGAACCTTTCCTATCATGAGCTCTCAAATGGCTCATCAAACCTGCTGCAGATCCACACAGTTTGATGCAAGTATGACATAGGAAGGATGCCCTTCCCGTTGTAACAGATTGATCAGATGATAAAATTATATGCATTATGCACTACCATGTGTCTCTTAAGACCAGAATCTGAATTGCAGACTTTGTTACAGATTGCACAAGACACAATGTTTGTTCCTGGAGTTTGCATGAATTTTCCCTGATGAGATTTCCGGAAATTCATGCAATACAAGATGTACACAATGGGCAACTCATGGTACAGGTATATATATATATATATATATATATATATATATATATAAGAGAGAGAGAGAGGTGTGGTGAGAGAGAGAGAGAGAAGAGAGAGGATAGAAAGAGAGAGAGAATTGTGTGTGTGAGTAAGAAAGAATGTGTATATATGTGTGTGAGAGAGAGAGAGAAAGACAGAGACTGAGAAAGAGTCTATGTATGTATGTATGCGTGCATGTGTGAGTGAGTGAGTGAGTGAGAGAGACAGAGAGAAAGAGAGTGTGTGTGTGTGTGTAAGAGAGAGTAGGAGATAAAAAGACAGATGTGTGTGTGTGTGTGAGAGAGAGAGAGAGAGAGAGAAGAGAGAGTGTGTGTGTGTGTGTGTGCGTAAGAGAGAGAGAGAGAAGAGAGTAGGAGAGAAAGAGACAGAGATGTGTGTGTGTGAGTGTTTGTGTGTGTGTGAGAAAGAGAGAGAGATAGAGAGAGTCTGTGTATGTGTTTATTTACGTGTGTGGATGTGTGAGAGAGTGTGTGGGGATGTAAGGAGAGAGAGAGAGAGAGAGAGATAGAGAGAGAGAGAGAGAAGAGAGGGGGGTTTATGTGTGTGTGTGTGTGTGTGTGTGTTGAAAGAGGGTCTTTGTGTATCAAAGTAATAAGAAGACAGCAAAAATTGTTTGAGACAATTTTGGCAGAGGCATGAAATATTTCCCAGAAATTCAGAAAAAAAAAATGATCTCGAAAACGAAATATTAAAAAAATAAAATATAAAATAAATAAAGTAATCCTAACCTTAAAAAAAATGAAGGAATGGAAAAAAAAATAGAAAAAATAAAATGAAGAAAAAATAAAAAAATGATCCGAAAATGAAAAAAAATTGATAAAAAGAATAAAGAAAGACCGGGAGAAACGAAAGATATATATATACAAAAAAACAAACAAAAAAAAACACAACAAAAAAGCCCCCCCCAAAAAAAAAAAAAAAAAAATAACCATGACCGCATAAAGTAAAAGAAAAATTGTTTGGTACAAAAACTTCACCAAGTAAAAAAAAACCGTTTACTTGGTGATATGAAAAATACTCGGGATATAAAAAAAAGTGGACACTTCTACACACAGAAAGAGTCTATTCATACA
The DNA here is from genome assembly GCA_023376005.1 of Doryteuthis pealeii. Classification (NCBI taxonomy): domain Eukaryota; kingdom Metazoa; phylum Mollusca; class Cephalopoda; order Myopsida; family Loliginidae; genus Doryteuthis; species Doryteuthis pealeii. The sequence continues at coordinate 63,527,516 of CM042173.1, forward strand.
CATACTACATACACCTTTATAAAAGTATCATAATTCTATAAATATTTATGTACATAAAGTTGCCACTGTGTATGATTAACATTATCTCAATTGATGATACAGTAGAAAGCCAATATATATCATTAGGAGAGAACTCAATATCTGTGATAGAGCAACAATAATGATGATTAATGAATATATATTGATAATCTTATTATAATGGAGATTGTGTTCTTTTCTGTCTGTAACCGAAACTATATTACTATTCAAGTCATAATTCCCTTAGCTATTTACGTCACATTCTCAATGATATTGTTTTTATTTAAACTTCAACTATTGATAAAATTGTTCTATATGGTTAATACTGTTGGCCGTATCTACAACGTAATAAATACAATTGTATTTATATGTAAACAAAATGTGGTTTATTGTGTGAAACGGGAAGACTAATTTGCATATTGATATTAAAAATTTGATTTTAATAAAATATGTGTTTGGTATTATTGATGGTAATTGTTTGGTTTTATTTCAATAAAAATATGAGTAAAAGTTTCGGGATAGACCATAAAGAAATCGATTAATAAGAACAAATAACTGTAATTATATTTCTTACTCCTATTTGAACTAAATAGCTAAATTAGGAAATTTAGCAATGAAACATGGAGTGATGAAGAGTAAGTTTCGTTGTTCTAATTTTTTCAATTATACTCCCTCTCCTTGTTTGAAAATCCTTTTTTCTTCAATTCTTATTTAGTTTCATTTGCTTTTCTATAACATTGCCCCGGAGGGTGCATTAATGCTAGTAATAATATGAATAAATTAATTATGATATACTAATTATACAAACTAACACATCACACAAACACACACACTCATATATATATATATATAATATTATATATATATGTGTGTGTGTGTGTGTGTGTGTGGTGTGTGTGTATGTGTGTGTGTGTTAAAAGTAAATCATTAACTGAAAATAAAAAAAGTCTGCGAGCTTCTGTTTTTGTGTGTTGGGGCTTCGTTTTGTCGATCTTCAACCACCAAAACGAGAGGCTCAACGACTTTTTATTTCAGTAATGATTTATTTTTCCTTAAACCAACGAAAGCCCTGATGAAGGTATATCGAAACAGACCGAAACACTGCAGCAATAGGCGAAATAGATATTATTCGTTTATAAAGCTTCTGTTTTTTCAATCTTTTACAATTACATACTGTCGGATTCACTCCATTTGTCTTCACACACACACACACACACAACACACACACACACACCACACACACACACACACACAACTTCCTAACCCGTCTTCGGGACGGGGGTCCGGTGTAATTCGGCCACTGGACAGGGTTGTTAAATTTAATAGCGTCGATCCGGGGGCTTCCCCCCAGGTAAATAACTGCCCCTTGATTTAAAGGGGCAGGGCTGGGTTTATTGCCCAGTGACTGAAGGCGCCCCCTTGAGGGGGAATGCCAAAAGAATCGACACAATTTTTGTTCTTTCCCACCCATGAGCTTCGGCTTGTGGTTGGCCTACGTTAAAACGAGGCCTTGTGCCCACCCCATACAAGTGGGGTATGAGGCAAATACCCCCCCCACACATAGATATATATAATGTAATATTTACTCACAAATACATGTCGTATCTATCTATCTATCTATATATTATATATATATATATACAATAATCTTATTATAAATGGAGATTGTGGGTTTGTCTGTCTGTAACCGAAAGTATATTACTACTCAAGTCACAATTCCTTTAGTTATTTACATCATATTCTCCATGATTTTATTTTTTATTTAAACCTCAATTATTAATAAAATTTTTACATTACTACACTGTTGACCATATCTACATGATATTTACCGCGTACCCCACTTGTACGGGTCAGGCCACAAAGTCCTATTAACGTGGGACCACCCACAAGCCGAAGCTCATGGAGTGGCAGGTGAAAAATTGCGTCGATCCCGTCGGCATTCCCCTCAAGGGGGCGCCTCAGGCAACTGGCAATAACCCAGCCCTGCCCTTAAATCAAGGGGCAGGTGTTGCCTGGGGTGATGGCCCCCTGGGATCGACGCCGTTAATTATATCAATGGTCCAGAGGCCGAAGCCACTGTTGACCATATCAACATGCTAATAACATGCAATTGTATTTATATATTACAACAAAATAGAGGTTTACAGTGTGAATGGAATGCTATTTGCATATTGATCTTAAAAAATTTGATTTTAAATAATATATGCTTAGTATTATTGATTTCTAATTGTTTGGTTTTATCTTATTGAATATGAGCAAAAAATCTCTTCAATAAATCTTAAAAGAAACCCTTAATAAGAAGAAAATAACTGTATATTATTCTTTACTTACTATTTTTAACTAAACAGTTTAATTAGGAAAATTTACCAATGAAAGACGAGAGTAACGGAAAATGATGGAAGTTTCAAAGTTGTTCTATTTTTCAATCATACTCCCTCTGTTCAAAATCTTTTATCTACATTATTCAGTTTCATTAGCCTTTTAATTAATATCATATTTTATTATAAAATTTAATCTAAAATACTTGCACCCGGAGGGTGCATATATTTGCTAGTATATTATATGTAGATGATGTGGGTGTTATATTTATAAGTAAACAGTATCATGGATATATATATATATATATATATATATATATATATATATTGTCGTGTGTCAGGTGTTATACACGTCGATCCTGAGTGCTGGCAGGCCAAAGGACACAGATACTTCACCTTGATCCTAAATACAAAAACTCATCCTTAATAATTTTTATCGAAATACAGGAGTTGTTCTAATTCCTAAAAGGTTACAGAAATTAAATATAATCTTGAATTACAAAAATGAATAAATGGGAAAACAAAACAAAAAAACCTCTGATGACATCATTTCAAATATGGCGATTATAAAAGATAGTTGATTTATTTTCTAACTAAAAATTATCTCCGAATATCTAGAGTGATTTTTTCTGTTTATTTTTTCCCTTTACGTATAAAAAAAATCAAGTTTTAGAATACCTGAATACGACTAAGCCTTAATAATCAAATAATTTATCACTGACAAAAAAATATTGTGACTTAAGTTTTCGTCATAATTATTTTTTACATTTTTATTTTTATTTTTCATTTTTTTTATTAATAATTCTTAATCTGCAAATATGATAGATCGCCCTGATTTCATTTGGACATTTTTTAAATCGTTTCTTTAATGTAAATATCTATCTTTCTGCTTTTTACTTCATTCATTTTGATTTATAAGGTTTTTTTTTTCCCGCTCAGCATTATCGGTCTATAAACATGAATACAATCCATTATTGACGTTTGGGCGAATCGTAGTGAATTCTGGGTAATTTGTTTTTATTGAACATTGTCGACATTTTTATTGATAATAAAACTATTTTTTGTTTGTCTTTTTTTGGCTTTATTTTGTTTTATTTGTTTTTTTTCTTAAGGTGTGTTATATCATATAATGGAAATGATACAAAATTTCATTGTTCTTGATTTACATCAATAAAATGTTTTTTTTATATTTTGACATTTTATTTCTTTGTTTTTTTTTTTGTGTGTGATTTTTTTTCAAACAAATCTTTTTAGAGAGACAAGAAATTTCTTTTGCCTGTTTCAAATGCCAAACACTCGGATGACAATTCTATACAAGAATAAAAAAAAAAAAAAAAAAAAATAATATATATATATATATATATATATATATATTTTTAATCGTATAAGTTGTATGACAAGTTCCCTTCAATAGAATAATAATTAAACTTTTAGATTTCTACGAATAATTTCGAGAGTAATCAAACAGTGTTTCTATTTCCCATAAATGTCTTACAAGTTCTCAATTCGTCAAATATATAATTATAAATAAATAAATAAACATAATATATATATATATATATATATATATATATATAATATAATATATATATATATCATCATCATCATCATGTCGCCGCAATTTGCACGGATATCCATGACGGTCTCTCGCCAACCCTCCCTATCACTCATCGACTCTGGGAGCTCCTCCGCGCAGCACCAGCATCTTTACATAGTTGGTCAATGTAGGTCCTGGCTGGGCGGCCTACGTTAGCATGTCCATGTGTTGGCCTTCCAGTAATACGTCGCTTACGAAGCTCATCCCTACTTCTCCAGCAGAGCCCCGCATGCCTAGCCCTCTTACTCGTTGGTCTGTGATATGGGAGGCAGGTGCCATACAGGTGCTTCTTGGTTGGGTGCTGTTTCCACACTAATTCAGGGCTGCTCGCAGCATTCTTGTGCAGCTCCCATCTCGCTTATTCTCAAGGCGTCTCGTTAGGGTCCAGGTGGTACAAGCCATACAGCACTACCGATATGACCACAGCCTGGAAGAATATATATATATGTTGTGTGTGTGTGTATATTTTTGGGAGAATATGTTGCTTAATGAAGTCGTACCTAATTTTAAAAATTAATTAAATCAACAATTAATGAATTAGGCGGGCATACCTATTCAAAATGTAAAGGCTAAACAAATCGAGAAAATCAATCTCTGTATGTACATTTCAGCCTATTAGGCCTCATCAGCAGAGCTATAGACAGGAAGACTGCTTTGTGTGTGATTCGAAACCCTGACTGTCAAGCTGACAGGCAGGGACTCTAACCATTACACCAGCTGACCTTTTCCAGATTTTTTGTCTGTTTTTGAAGTAGGTTATATTCCACTTATGGTGACTTTACTATAACGACAGTATGAAAGTAAACAAACAAACATGTGTATGAATATGGCTTTTTTAGCCGACAATTTTCGGCTAAAAAAGCCATATCAAACACATTGTTGTTTTGTTTGTTTCCTTCTCATATATATGTATGTATGTATAAACGTACACGACACCTGTGTTTCGATATTTCACATCTCTTCAGTGTGGCTAGACGCAGCAACTACACTCGACCAGGAGCGAAAACAGGACTGACTTTTCGGTCAGCCCGATTTTGTTAACCACACGGCCATTTGACAGCGGTATGACACAGTTTAGACTATTGAATACACACATTGTTTATATATATTTTTACGATCACCTGAGAGATCCAGTCTGTAAAACAACAGACAATCATTGCTTTATGCTGGCGGTGATGTTAATTAAATCATCCCTAGAGAGCTCTACCGGGGTTTTGGGAGCATATGTTTGGTGTGATGTTTGTATATATATTATATATATATAATATATATATATATATACTATATACACAGGATCTGCGGATAGACCACAGTATGATATATTGATTACAACGTTTACTCTAAGAGCTATTGACGATAGTTCTATATGTAGTAATTCTTGATTTAACTCTCTCTATCTGTCCTCTCACTCTCTTTCTCTTTCTCTTTCTCCTCCCCTATCTCTCTCTCCTCGCTTTTTTTTCGTAGATCATGCCAAGCCCTAGCACCTATATAATTGTCATGACCCTATTGCCCTTATGGCAAACTTCAACCCTTTTTTATGTGTCTAGAAGGCGGTGCTGAGCGGAGTTTAACAGTTTTGAATTCAGAGTTTTCATTCTCCTTGACTGGTTGCCCTAACTGTTATGACCTGTTTAGGGTCAATAAATAATCACTCAACACGGGGAATAAAATGTAGGGAACAGATGTATTCAGCAATATGTCAATGTACAATTGAGGAAGGTTTCCTTGTTACAGCGTACACGAAGAACATGTATCTGCTACTTCACACTAAAGTAGCTTTGCTCTGTTTAATAATACCCTTTGGGTAAGTCTATGTTTGTGTCATAGGTGAGTCACCTACAACACAACCAATGTTAAAAGGGCACAGCCTTCTTACTATTCACACATTGCTAGAGGAGAGTAGTTGGATGCATACCCTTTCCTAAGGTATAGCACTATGTGAAATGCAAACAGCCTTGTCCATGATTTGAACTCACGAGGAGTCCATTTCCAATACTCTAACCATTACACACCACGCGCCGTCATATATAGGTATGTATGTGTTATATATGTATGCCTGTGTGTATGTATGTATGAACTTTATGTTTGTACATATGTATGTATGCATGAGAGTGAAAGAATCGTGCATAAAACCTAAAACGTCAACTTCGAAAAGTTACCACCTGTCATATTGGAGAGAACATGGAGGGTTGGAAGTGTCTGACATGTGGTCGAGTTTTGGTTTCGAGGGCTGGCTATGTCAATCATAGGAAATCTCACCTGGGTCAATCCATGCAGAATCCAGGAGTAAATAATGTGTTCTTGTGCTATCTGTGGCAAGGTCTTTAAGTCGGCTTCTGGTCTTAAAGACTATGGTGGTGCATAAGCATCACATTTCATCATCTGACTCATCTGATTCATCTGAATCATCTCAATTCAACGGGGAAGAAGTCTTTTTCAATGTCCATATTTGCGTCAAACTTTGTAGATCTGCAGCAGGTTTGATGAGTCATTTTGAGGGCTCATGCAAGAAGGGTTCTGGTGGTGGAAGTTGTGGGACTGTGAGGGACGAATGATTAATGCTATGCCATGCTCGTCTGCATGTATCTCTGTATTCATATATCTATGAAAATATAAAGTAAAGTAAAGTCGTCGGGGCGGCCTAATGTCGGTATCAGCCCATAACAGCGATGGAAGTCTATCTCCTTTTCAACTAGCGCTAGACCAAAGGAGTATGTCTTCTGAGGTGGAGCGCCACACCTACCTCAGGCTCCTTACTTTACCGGCACAGATCCTTGTGCTACTCATACGCTGAGTTGGCGAGGGCTGGTATCGAACTAGAACCGTGTGGTTTAATAGCGAACGCCAATTACCTGGGACTGAGCTAACCGCTAGCGTTACATACTATGTAAAATAAAATAAAAGTTATTCTGCCGGATTAACATACATTTTCTTTTTACATGGGGATTTTTTCACGGGGAATCCAGCGATGAATCGAACACTCTGTTTAGTAATAATAGGATCTTGCATAGACTAGTTTAATAACTAGTTACACTTGATAATTGGGATCGGGCCTATGGCACCCCCATATATAATTATATATATATATATATATATTATATATTATATATATATTATGGAAAGAAAAGGGTTCGAATGAATCCGACAGAAGATGAGGTAAAATAAGGAAATGAAAGAACAAAACTCAGACAAAAAAATGTGTAGTATATTTCGCTGGATATATGAATTCAGCTTCTCTCTGCTTTTATTGAATTATTTAGGATCACACACTTGTATGATCCTATAATTCAATAAAAGCAGAAGAAGCTGATCAATATTGAATCAGCTAATGTAGCTACACATTTTTGTCTGAGTTTTGTGTTTTAGCAGGTTCAAGGTCTTGAAAATTTTATGTGTTGTCTATTTGTTTATATTAATAAAGCAGCATATTGTTTTGTAATATATATAGTATATATATAGTAGTATACTAAGTATAAAGAGAAGAGAGAGAGAGAGAGAGAGAGAGAGGAGAGAGAGAGAGGCGAAGAGAGAGAGGAGGGATAGTGAGAAAGAGAGAGAGGGAGAGGGAGCAAAGAACGAGAAACAAAATGTATATGGATAAACATTGACATTGAGATTAAGTAAAGTCCGTGGTGTGTGTATGTGTGTGCATGTAACTGTGTGTGTGTGTGTGAGAGGAGAAGGAGAGAGAGAGAAGAAGACAGACAACAGACAGACAGACAGACGGACAGACAGAACAGAGACAGAGAGAAGACAGAGAGACAGAGACAGAGACAGAAGACAGAGACAGAGACAGACAGAACAGACAACTATATGGATAAAAACTAAACCAAAATAGAGACAGATACGTAAATAGATAAAGATAGATCATCATCATCCTGTCTCGCAGCAGCGGGATATCATGACAATCTATCGACATCCTTCCCTTATCATTGCACCCCGGAGGTCCTCTCGCAGCATCCAGTATCCACACAGAGCTGATCTATGTACATCTTTGCTAAGCGACCCACTCTGTGCCGGCCGGTGTGTTGGCTTCCATGAAGAATGTCACTTATGAGTCATCCCTGCTTCTGTCTCAGCATGCCACGTGGTCTTGTTCGACTCACAGCAGGAGGATTTGTTGATATGGGCAGGTGGCTCCAAGCCGTAGTTTATCAGTGTTACTGTACGGCTGCACTACCTGGACTCTAACGAAGCGCCTAGAGAATAAGCTAGATTGACGAAAATGCTGCGAGGAATATTAACAAGAAGACGTGGAAACAACACCCCACGAGATAGATAGATGATAGATAATAGATAGGATAGATATGGAGAAAATAGACTGAAAGCAGTGAAAAGGTAAAAGAAACAAGATAGAAGAATAGAAGAGAGAGAAGAGAAAGAGAGAAAGTGGTCGATAGAAGGAGATAACAACAACGAAAGGTGGGAGGAATTGAGAGAAATAGGGTATAAAAAGACAAAATAGAACTCAGATCGAGAGTGAGCCACACACACGACGGGAGGGAGAGAGAGAGAGAGAGAGAGAGAGAGAGAGAGAGAGAGAGAAGAGAAAGTGTGTGTAAAAGATATATATATATATAGTGAGAGAGTAATGTATAAAGATATATATATGTATATATATATTTATAATGAAGGTGAGAGAGGGCAATGGAAAGATGTAAGAAGGAGGGGAAAAGAGAGAGAAGAGAGTTGAGAAAGATATCAGGGAATGAGAGAGGAGAGAGAGAGAGAGAGAGAGAGAGAGAGAGAGAGAGAGAGAGAGAGAGAGAGAGGAGAGAGAGGAGTTAGATCAGAGATGAAGAGAGAGATAGTGAAGAGAAGAAAGAAAGATCAGAAAAGAAAGGGAGGAGAGATGATGAGAGAGAGAGAGAGAGAGAGAGAGAGAGATGAGGAGAGAGAGAGAAGGAGAGAGAGAAGATGAAAGTAGAGTGAGAGAGAAAGAGAGAAATGACAAGAATGATAGAGAGGAGAGAATGAAGAGAGATGAAAGAAAGAGGAAGGGAAGATGAACGAGAGGAGAGAAGAGGAGAAAGATGAGGAAAAGATAGAGAGGAAGAGAAAGAAAGATGAGATGAGAGAGAGGAGTGTATAAAGAGAGAGATAGAGCGAGGTGGATAGAAAAGATATAAGAAGGCAAGAGGAAAAGAGAAGAATGCGAGAGAAGAGAAGGAGAGAGAAGAGAGTAGAGAGAAGAGAGAGAGAGAGAAGAGAGGAGAGAAGTAGAAAGAGAGAGAAGTAGGATGAGTCAGGAGAGAGAGAGAGAGAGGAGAGAGAGAAGAAGGAGAAAGGAAGAGAAGAGAGGAGAGAAATAGAAAGAGAGAGAAAAATAGATAGAAGATGATAGATAGATAGAGAGAGAGAGAGAGGAGAGAGAGAGAGAGAGAGAGAGAGAGAGAGAGAGAGAGAGAAACAGACAGAACAATAGACGGTAGTAAAGTGAATAGACCTATAAAGGTAGAAAGAGAACCTGGAACGAGTATTTGAGTTGAATACATTTTAAATAATAATTGACGTTTTAATTCAGTTCAATGTTCAATTCTTTTTATGAAGATGTCTTCGAGGCATATGCCCCTCTTATTATGGTTACGAAAAAAAGAAGAAGAAAACTCGACGACCGTTATGAAATATTCCTAATGTTACCCACCCACTCTTCTTGTGCCCTTTTCTATGCACTTTTTTCTCCTCCTCCTTCTGTCCTCTCACCCTATCTCTCTATCTCTATCTCTGTCTCTGTGCTCGCTCTCTCTGTCTCTTTTCGTCAATTCTGTACGAAACAGAAAGGACCTTTTTTT
>CM042173.1:63542243-63557243 GCA_023376005.1 Doryteuthis pealeii
GACTCGCAGATAATTTTTAATGAGTTTGATTCTCACTGGGTGCCTCATAATTGTTTTTGTGTTGAACGAGGTTAAGCTTCGTAAATGACAAAACAAATTTAAAAATGAAAGCAAGTATTGGGTATTGCCAGCAATTAGCTTGTGGGCTGGTCGAATGATGAGCCATGATTGTGTTAGTCATTATCGCAAAGTCAATCAGGTTAGTGGTAGGTGAAACATCCGGTCGATTTACTCGAAACCCCCACCCCAGCAACAACAGGGGGAAAAAACAGCGAAAAAACGACAACAGTTTATCCACCCACTAAATTCTTTATCCCTGCCCTTGAGCGTTAATGTGGCCTCTTTTCATGACTGGGCGTGTGTATTTCCAACCGGTGTCAAAAATCCAACCCAACTAAACTCTATTATTTCCATGCTGATTTTCCAGGAAAGCAGTCCCCACCTCGTTAGAAATTACTACAATCTTTTTTTTTTTACCTAATGTCGACAACTTGAATTTGGTACTTAGTCACTCTCCCATTTCTTTCTTTCTTTCTTTCTTTCTTTCTTTCTTTGTCTATGTCTTTCTGTCTGTCCCTCTTTTTAATGGAATTTTCTAAATAGGGTTGGTCGATTTTTGAACTGTAACATCTCCCATGTGGCAAAAGTTGCAAATTGATTAAGAGGATGCAGACGACAGGAATATATATATATATATATATATATATATATATATAATATATATATATATACATTGGAGGATATGTGCTTAATTGAAGTCATACCTAATTTTGAAAATTAATTAGTTAATAATTAATGAATTTAGACGGGCATATATGTTCAAATGTAAGGCCTAAACAAATCGAGAAAATGTCAATCCACATAAAATATTTTTTAAAACTTTACCATCGTTTGAGGAGGAAATAGATTTCAATCTTTTAAAATGTTATCACTGTTACAGCTTAATTATTAGGCAAAAAACAGCATATCAGAGGTGTAGGTGGTGAAGGGGACATATTTGTTTCGTTTAAAATGACAAGATTTATTGTTTTAATTATTGAAATTGCAAAATTTTCTAACCAATTTCTTGGCTAAATGTTGCAAAGACAAGGATTTTTGGCGCATTTCAGTAGACGATCTTTAATGCTATTTCGTCAAACAATGGTGCAAGTAAGAGATCTAGTTTTTGGTATCGGTATTTATTATACCAACACACAACTTTTGTTGTTTGAGAGAATTTGATATTTTTAAAAAGTAATAGATCAACCCTCCCTATTGCTCACCCTCCCACTCATATATTAAAAGGTCTTGTGACATATCCCATGTCACAAGACCTTTTAATATATGAGACACAATATTTACGTGAGATCGTAGAGAAAAATTGTCAAGTGTCTTCGGCATTTCCCTTTTGGGATTCCTCGGGCATCTAGGATTGACTCTGCCTCACCTCTCTTATGGCAATGGGGGAAGTACTGGCTGTCAATGAAGAGGGGTCCCTGGAGCAAAGTCTTTATTAGTTTTTGACAGCGACTGACCCTAATCTGACCTGCTATCAAAGACACAAGATGGTTTGATTTTCACAGGGGTCTAAAGACCCCAACTTTCCTGATGTTTACGAATAACTGGGGAAAGTGAATTGGAGTCAAGATTTTTCCAAGGATATTAAGTCGAAGCTGTCCCGGCCCGAATTTGAACACGGTTCTCTATTTTGATTTTCTACGGCACTAACGTCACCTGCATCTCCACTACTTCATATGTCATTTAAAAAATTCTATTATCATATATATATATATATATATATATATATGTTTTTTTTAGGATAATTTTGAAAATTAATTAGTTAATAATTAATGAATTAAGGCGGGCATATATGTTCAAATGTAAGGCTAAACAGATCGAGAAAATGTCAATCCCTGAATGTACATTTCGACCTATTAGGTCTCATCAGCTAGGTTATAGACATGGGAGACTGCCGTGTATGACTCGAAACCTTCTCTGCCAAGCTGACAGCCGGGGATTCTAACCACTACTAGCTGGCCATTACCGGATTCTTCGTATATTTTTGAACTTATTTATATTCCACTTTTTATTGACTTGCTACACGACAGTATGAGAGTGAGTAAATAAACAATGTGTTTATTTGATATGGCTTTTAGCCGACACTTTTTGGAGGATATGTTCTTAATTGAAGTCATACCTAATTTTGAAAATTAATTAGTTAATAATTAATGAATTTAGTCGAGGTCTATAACCTTGCTGATGAGACCTAATAGGTTGAAATGTACATTCAGAGATTGACATTTTCTCGATTTGTTTAGCCTTATATTTTAACATATATGCCCGCCTAATTCATTAATTATTAACTAATTAATTTTCAAAATTAGGTATGACTTTAATTAAGCACATATCCTCAATATATATATATATGTGAAATGTATTTCCTGGTCATGGGAGGCAATGATAGTAATGATACTACAGAGAAACAGTATTTCTCGAGGAGAACTTACGGTTCCATCAAGCCAAAATGTTTGTGCTTTAAGATTTTTTAAAACAGACATAAATTGACTATAAAACGAATAGGCCTGTTAGAATTCTACCGGCTTAGGTGACATATGGGGCCGTATATATTAGTAGGCCGTGGGTGTGCCAAAAAGGAAACCCGAAGATAATTTTTTTAACTATTTTTAAATTTTTTTACAATCTTGTATTATTACATTTCTGAAGAAAAAAGACAAGTTTGTATATTTTAAACATTTTTTTTCGAGACAGACATAAATTGACTATAAAACGAATAAGCCTGTTAGAATTCTGCCGGCTTAGGTGACATATGGGGCCGTATATATTAGTAGACCGTGGGTGTACAAATGTTAAACAGATGGTGAAGACAGATCTTCGTTGTCGCTGGTCGTCGCCACGTGTTGCAGACGCCGCAGCTCGTGCCGAATCGGATGTCAGTGTGATCAGGGGTCTTTTTTTGGATGGGTTGGTGGGATGTGGGTTGAGGCTTCCAATCTGCAGCTGCTCCGACAGAATCTGGCAATACATGTTAGACGACGATAAAATGGTTTCAAATTGTTCCGGTTTTATTTTATTTGCTGGTTAAGAAGAATATACGGTTACATGTGCAAATTGTATCAGTTGTAATTGCATCAATATCAACATATTCGGGTGTTAGGATCTATCTATCTATCTATCTATCTATTCTAATCTATCTATATCTCTATCTATCTATCTATCTATCTATCTATTCCTATATCTATCTATCTATCTATCTATCTATCTATCTATCTATCTCTATCTATATCTATCTATCTATCTATCTATCTATCTATCTATCTATCTATCTATCTATCTATCTATCTATCTATCTATCTATCTATCTCTATCTATCTATCTATCTATCTATCTATCTATCTATCTATATCTATCTATCTATCTATCTATATATCTATCTATCTATCTATCTATCTATCTATCTATCTATTCCATCAGCAAATAATATCAATCAACCAATCAATCAATTAATCAATCAATCTATCTACTATCTATCTATCTATCTATCTATCTATCTATCTATCTATCTATCTATCTATCTAATTCCCTTGTATATCATCTATCTATCTATCTATCTATCTATCTATCTATCCAATTCCTATATCTATCTATCTATATCTACTCCTAATATCTATCTATCTATCTATCTATCTATTTATCTATCTATCTATCATATCTATATATATATATATATATATATATATTATTATATATATATTCCAGTCCTCATATCTATCTATCTATCTATCTATCTATCTATCTATCATATCTATCAATCTATCTATCTATTCAGTCTCATATATCAATCAATCAATTAATCTATCTCTCCTATCTATCCCATCTATCTATCTATCTATCTATCTATCTATCTATCTATCTATCTATCTATCTATCTATCTATCATCTATCAATCAATCAATCAACCAATCAATCTACGTATATCTTCCTATCTCATTATATCTATCTATCTATCTATCTCTATCTATCCAATTCTATCTATCTATATATTATCTATTCCAGTCTCCCAATAATTAAAAAAGAAGAAAAGAAGCTCATGGTTAGATTAATGTAAATTCATGAATGAGGGTGGTTATGTTTAAATTTGACAATTGGCGGCGTTGGTGGTGTTGGCCTTTGTCCCTTAAATCGAAAACGGGAGCCCAATTGAAGGAGAAAGATTTGAGCTGACAGAAAGACAGCAAGAAAGGATAACATCAAAATTAACCTATTTTATTGACGGTGGAAAAATGAAATGGCGGAGAAAAAGAACACCCCGAAAATCCCGCCGTGTGTATGTGTGTGTGTGTGTGTGTGTGAGTGTGTATGTATATATGTGTGTATGTTTGAAGCGTATGCTTGTGTGTGCGTGTGTATGCGTGTGTGTGTTTGTTTGTGTATGTTTGTAAGTGTGTGTTTGTGTTTGCGTGTGTGTCTGTGTGTGGTTGTGTGTGCGTGTATACGCGTGTGTGAGCGTTTGCGCGCGAATGTCTCTCACCCACTCTCTCTCTCTCTCTCCCGCTCTCTCTCGCTCTCTCTCTCTATGTGCATGTGTGTGTTTGTGTGTGTTTGTGTGTGTGCACATGTGTGGGTTTGCGCGTGTGTAAGTGTGTGTGTTTACGTGTATGTGTGTTTACGTGTTTGTGTGTGAGTGTGTGTATGTTTGCGTGTGTGTGGGCGCGCGTGTGTGTTTACGTGCGTGTTTGTGTATGTATATGTGTGTGCGTGTCCGTGTGCGTGCGTGTGTGTGTGTGTGTGGCAAGGCACAAATACAGACTTCATTTCCTTTTTTCAACCACTCCCCACTCAACCGTGTATTACTTCGTCACAATTTTCCTTTCATTAACTAATCTTTTTATTATGACCCTTTTTTATCTCCATATATATATACATATATATTAGAAAGGTATATACAGATAACCTACTTAAGTTTCGCCAAAAAGGGATCATCAGGGTTAATTGTTATGAATTAATTAAGAAATTGATTAATTAAAGACAATTGCGGGAATAATTAATACACCAGGTTAGCTAGTTCGATACCGGCCCTCGCCAACTCAGCATTATGAGTAGCACAGGGATCTGTGCGGTAAAGTAAGGAGCTCCACCTCAGATGCAAAAACAATCTCCTTGGTCTAGCGCTATTGAAAAGGAGATAGACTTCCTCGCTGATGGGCTGATACCGACATTAGGCCGCCCCGACGACTTTGCTTTTTATATATATTTACTGCACGAGCAGAATGTAATACAAGGTCAATTTCTTAAGCGGAGTTTAATAGGTTTGAATTCAGAGTTTTCCTTCTCCTAGAATAGTTACCTAACCATGATTAAAGAGCCTGCGCGGCTATTTACCCATAGCGGGATGGAGAATTGGATTCATACCTTTTCCAAGTGTATTAGCGCCATGTGAAATGCAAACAGTTTCGTCCAGGAATTGAACTCGAGTCGACGAGTCCATTTTCTATAACTCTACCCATTAGACTAAGCCCCTATAATACACTCATAGCCATTAAAAATAGTTTCGCAGTGAAGATGAACGCTGTATAGTTGATTGCGTCATTCAAAAGTTAAATATCAAATACGATTGCAAATTTATATATGAATATTTATATATTCAAGCAAATTTGATGAAACAAAACAGAATCCTTATTATTTTCAAGTTTTTTTAATTCTTCTTTCAAGCGTCCGAATTATTCGTTAGATGATACAACCGTGAAAGGCATTAATGATTTGTCCGAAAGATCCATTATTGGCAGACCAAGTACTTTCGGTTCTTATCTGAACCATTATCAAGGTAGACTATATATGTCTATCATTATCAAAACCATTTAATGTTTAGCTAACTATTGTTTTTATATATTAATTATATAATATATAGGGTTCATCACAGACACGTGTCTCGAATCAGTCCTCAGTGTGGCTAGACATTTTGTAAGTACCTACGCCGGAATTGAGCCGATCGGTTTGGGTCAGTCCGGCACCGTAACCTTAGGCTGTCTTCACTTACAGAAAAGGGGATTTTAACTGTTTTATACACACATCGCTTTGCGTGTAAAGGCCGTCCAAAGTGCTCCATTCCTTAGAAGAGCTTATATATATATATATATATATATATATATATATATATATATGTATATAAGTGTGTTAATAGTAGCATGTCCATTTGTTCAGTGAAGAACCTCTATGAGGTGGGTTATTTTTTTAATGCTCTTATATATGTGAGGGAGGGTTCATGGGAGTTGTGTGTATGTCTATATGTGTATACATATAAATGTAGGTGTGTGTTTACATATACGTGTGCGAATGTGAGTGTGTGTCTGTATCACGGCACTGTGCGCGTGACTTCTAGATTTTTAATTGGCTCAAGAGTGGCTTGTTTGATGCGTGGTGGTCAGTGTTTGTTTATTTAGGTGACATCGGCCACCCTCGTAGGTGTAGATAGTTTTATTGCCCTATGTTAAAGTGGGCCTGTTTTTTTATTAAAGCCAAACGGATGAAAGCTTTTTAACTTTAACTGACGATGACCTAAGGTCGAAACTAGTTGAGAATAAACAACATACAAGAAATATTCCTGATTGTCTTAATACTTTATGTTCATATATATATATATATATATATATATATATAATATATATATATATATATGTGTGTGTGTGTGTGTGTGGTGTGTGTGTGTATTACATGATAATTTTAGTGACCCTTGGATTAATGCAATAGTGCATTCGTCAGACAGACTCTTTCGAACGAATGCACTATCGCTGAAGGTCCAAGTCACAAAAATTGCAAGCGTCTTCGGGATTTCCTTTTTGGGACACCCACGGCCTACTAATATATACGGCCCCATATGTCACCTAAGCCGACAGAATTCTAAGAGGCCTATTTGTTTTATAGTCAATTTATGTCCGTTTCGAAAAATCTTAAAGCACAAATATTTTGGCTAGATGGAACTGTAATTTCTCCTTGAGAAATACTGTTTCTCTATCGTATCATTGCTATCATTGCCTACCATGACCAGGAATACATTTCACATTGAAAAGGTTTCATTTTTTCTGATATAACCTGAAATCATAGATAAATTGTTGGTGTGTTTGTTTTGTATAACTGCATAATTTTTAAAACTATTTTTGTTTGTTTGTTTACAATCTTTTATTATTACATTTCTGAAGAAAAAAGACAAGTTTGTATATTTTTAACATTTTTTTCGAAACAGTCATAAATTGACTTTAAACGAATCGGCCTGTTAGAAATCTGCCTGCTTAGGTGACATCTAAGGCCGTATATATTAGTAGGCCGTGGGACACCTCAGGTCTTAAGGATTGACTCACCACACCTCTTGTATGGCAATGGGGGAAGTTCTGGATGTCAGCGAGGAAAGGCTCCATGGAACAAAGCTATGAAATTATAAGTCTTGGAGACTGACCCAAATTGATGATATACCTTTCAACGAACCAAACCAAACCAAATGGACGATTTGGACGGGCTCATTTGTAACCAGACGGCGTTGCAGGATGATAACGGTCGTTGGCTGGTTGGTTGGTTGGATTTTACGGCATGTCAATCGATTGGGTCATTTTATGCCGAGACATTTTTGTTTTATTCATTTTGACAGGTACTCAATTTTTTAACATGTTAGTGAACTTTAAAAAAAACTTTTAAGTAATACGACTCCGGGTCAGAGTGGACCTGGAGTAATGGTGATGAAGGGGATACTCCACATTCCCCAGAGCTCCAGATCAGATTTAATGTAATGCTCAGGACATTAAGAGCCTCAGCAGCCCTTCTAGCACATATATGATAAAAGGGTTGGGGTGATAATGGTCGTACTTTTAAGGAACACGAGCACTAATATCTATTGATAATAGAGATTCTGTCTATTTGCCTGTAATCGAAACTATGTCACTGCTTACGTCACAGTCATTTCAAAAATTAAGTAAGTTTAATTTATAGTCTGAATCATTGCTACATAAAAATATTAAAATCTTATGAAAAATCAATTAATTGCCAAATTTTCACGGAAATTTCGATACTTATTACCTTTTAGATGAATTTATGTTTAAAATAGTTTTTTCATAAAATATAAAGGCGAAATTTTTTTTACGAGGTCACCCCACACCATTCAATTTTATGAAATCTGAAGAAAATATATTTTACTCGTAGGATTTAAAAATTGTACTTTAATGATAAGAGTATGAATAATTACTTTGAGTCTGAGTTTTGTTTAATGGCATATCAACCTCTGTGGGTCATTTAATGCTAGAAAAGGTTATGTAGGATGTTTTTCATATGAGTTTCAGTTTTTAGAGTAACTGTTTTACGGTGGTATTCGGTTATATTTGGTTAGATTTTGTTGAAAAGGTTGCTTTTTTTTTTAGAAAATTTAGAATGTCTTCTGTAGGTACCACCGTTTCTCCCTGTGAAATTTACCCCCCCCCTATATTTAACACAATGAAAGTTGCATAAATTTTAATATTATCTTGAAAATGTTTTGTCCATTCGAAAGAAGAATCATTAAAAAAAAATCCTGATGATTTAAAAATAGATTCAGCTTACGGAATAATGAAAATTATGAACGAAAAACAATGTTTACATTTTTGCACCGTTAAATCAATTGAAAATGGCTGATTTCTGATTTAGGTCAGAAAATTAAAACGGAAAGTTTTTTGATGGTCCCCAATGACAGTTTAACTACAGTCTATGAATTTACATTTTGCGAATTGGGTTACGGTTTTAGGGGATTAAGGTTGTTTTTAATTACGTATTGATTAAAAAAATAAACAACAAAAAACCCAAATTAACCCAAATTACTATACATTTAATGTTGAAAAATATTTTTAAAACTAAGTTTAATTGAAATTATACATTGCAATACTAACACAAACAACTGTCTCAATAATAGATTCAATAATTAATTTCAATGGTTAATTAAATGTATAGTAATTTGGGTGAAAGTTTTTTGTTGGATATTCATTTAAGCAATACGTAATTAAAAACAACCTTAATCCCCTAAAACCGTAACCCAATTCGCAAAATGTTAATTCATAGACTATAGTTAAACTGTCATTGGGTACCACCAAAAAACTTTCCGTTTTAATTTTCCGACCTAAATCAGAAATCAGCCTTGAAATTTTTTTACACCGCCAGGTGTTTTTTTTTTTTTCTAGTATAGATCAGGAATTTGGAATTTGGAAGAACTTTTTTAATGATTCCCAAAATGCTTCTTTTTATCAAAATTTTATTTTCAGCTTTCAGTGTAACACGTAGGCTTAGGTTACGTGGTAAGCTTTAGTTACGTTGTAGCCTCTGGTTACGGGGACCCTTTTTATCATAGGAAAACTTTTTTGGTGTTATCTTTCGAAGTTATTAACATGAAGCAACAGGCACTTATTTACTCAGGCACAAAAATTGTGCTGGCTCTGATTGTTGAAGTGTAGACAGTAATGATGGGACTGTGGTAGTTTTTAGCGTTGACGGTGAGGACGTTAGTCAGTGGTGGGTGGGGGAGGTGGTGTTGGTGTTGGTGGTGAATGTTGGTGGTGTTGGGGAATTGTAGCTTCTCTGTTGGACGGCCTAGGAATGTGTTGGCATGTAGAAGGATGGGCTGACCTTGTCAACAGAAGTCTCCCACCCAGCCAAACTGGGCCCACGTCACTTGGGCGACTCTAGTAGCGACGACGACGACGACGACGACGACCGTGATCATGACGGTGATGACGATGACAAGGAGATTGGCCTACTTTTAGAGCGACACATTAATAGTTATTCACTCTCTTTCTCTCTTCTCTCTCTGTCTCTCTCTCACCTCTCTCTCTCGCACACAAACACACACCCTCTCTTTCTCTCTGATTCCTTCTCTGTCTGTTTCTCTCTCACACCCTCTTACACACACACACACACACACACGGGTGCGCGCTCTCTCACACACTCTCTGTCTCTTTCTCTCTCACTCCCTCTCCTCACACACGCACACACACTCTCTCTCTCTCACACACAAACACACACCCTCTCTCTTACACACACACTCCTCTCACACACAGACACCCTCCTCTCTCACACCACACACACACACTCTCTCTCTCCTCACACACACACACACACACACTCTCTCTCTCTCTCTCTCTCACACACACACACTCTCTCTCTCGCACACGCACACACTCTGTCTCTTTCTTCTCACTCTCTCTTACACACACACACACACACACACACACACTCTCTCTCTCTCTCTCTCTCTCTCTCTCTCATTCTAACACACTCGCTCTGTCTCTTTCTCTTTCACTCTCTCTTACACATGTATACACACGTTTCTCTCTCTCATCTCTCTCTCACTCACACACACTCTCTCTCTCTCTCTCTCTCTTGGACTTTCTCTGTCTCATTCTCTCTCACTCTCTCTTACAGAAAATACAGAAAATTTTGAAGTGTTCGAAAAAATAATTTTTTTGAAATTATTTGCGAACGTTTTACAGTTGGAGAAAGTAGTTTTGACCGTTTTAATTTCAAATACCAAACATCTTACCTTGAAGAAGGCCGTTTTTCTTTGTATGCTTGAATATTTTATAATTTTCTATTATTATTATTTTATTTTAAATTAAAAATAATAATAAATAGAATACATGTGTACATGAACAAACTCCTGGCCAAAACACGTGTTGGTAACTCAAATCAAATCAATTTTATCCATTCAACATTTTCTTTCCTTTATTTATTTATCCTTTCAGCATATCGGATTCATTTCAATTTTCAACTTAAACACACAACGCACACACTTCACACACACGCGCGCGCGCACACACACACATACACAACACATATATATATATATATATATATATATTATATATCATCATAGAGTTATACGGTAATAACCTACTCAAGTTTCACCATGAGGATCTGCAGTACATTTTCTAATTTTTTTTAAAATTATCAGTAGTATCCGCGATTACAATAGGTTCAAAGGTCATGTTGTGGGTCAAAATTGTGTAAGACTGAAATTCAAACATAATGAGATAAACAAAATATTAGGAGTAATCCTCGGCTTCAAAAATGAATTCCATAAATCAAGGATTTCAGGAAAGGTCAACCTCGAGTAGTAGTAGTAACAACAACAACAACAACAACAACAATAATAATAATAGTAATAAAGATATATAATAAATATAATGATATGATAAAAATATAATTATAAATATATCATAATATAATAAATATAATGATATAATATAAAAAATATATTTATATAATATATATATATAATAATAATATATACAATAATATATAATATATAATACATATATATATATAATAATATATACAATAATATATAATATATAATATATAATACATAATAATATAATATATAATATATAATATAATAATAATAATAATAATAATAATAATAATAATAATAATAATAATAATAATAATAATAATAATATGAAAAGTCCTGGAGACCTGAGGAGACTTGTCACTCAGACTTTAGTGAACTACCATCAGCTAACGCTGGCGTGAAAAACTCATATATTATTAATAATAATAATAATAATAATAATAATAATAATAATAATAATATGCATATTCTCTGGGACTTCGATATAAAGACGGATCACCCTATCCCAGCCAGGAGACCAGACCTAGAATTAATTAACAAAAAAAGAAAAGAAAAAGAGAGCTTGTCAACTGGTGGAAATCAGAGGAAGAATAGAGACCATCCAGACTACTGCACTACTGCAATCGGCTAAAATACTCAGAAGAATCCTGGAGACATGAGGCGACTTGTTGTCACTCTGACTCCAGTGAAATACCGTCTCTCTCTCTCACTCACTCACTCACTCACTCATTCTCTTTTAAAGCATTACCAATTCCTTCTTGTATATTTTTTCTGGAAAAATGATTGAAATTAAAAAAAAAGAAGACAATCTGCATTCACTCTAGCGCTAATGAAAAGGGGATAGACTTCCTCGCTGATTGGTTGATACCGACTTTAAGCCGCTCCGACGACTTTACCTTTTTTTTTTATTTACACCCAGTTAATTTGCCGATTTGGTGTCACTTCACAGAATCAAGATGGTGGAAAGATTTCAAATACATACTACTCTCAAATGTTACACTAACCCTCTGACTTTCAAGAAAAGCATAAATCAGACCGTCCTTTTGTCGCCTTGTCAACTGGTATTTCAGGCATCTTCTAGGCCAGAGGTTCCCAAACTTAAGTCCGTAGACCCCTATAAAATTTGATTGACCTATCACGGACCCCCTCCTTTTATACCCCAGTCCACCTTGCAGTTCTTTTGTTGCAACCAATTATGTAATTAATGAATTATGCACAAACGTTAATGTAAAACTGTTAATTGTAAAATAACCGTAGAATAAACAGGAAAGTAAGCATAACATTTACAAAAAAGTGCTGCAAATATTTAATACTATTTGATTATTAAAACAATTATTAATTTGTTGCCTTGTCAACTGGTATTTCAGAAACTAAAAACTTAACCAGAGTGACAAACCTACTACTATACTCCACTTTGGCCCTATCTTGGGCTAGACGGGCGGTCGGAGAGGCCCCCTCCGATCAATCGGCTGGTCACGTCAAGCCCTAGCACCTATATGATTTTCCCAAACCCTGTTGCCCTTATGGCAAGCCCCAACCCCTTTTTATCATGTGGGTGCTAGAAGGCGGTGGCTGCGGGTATACATGTCCTGGGAATGACGTTAAACTCTATCTGATGGTGAGGTTCCAGTTTTGGAGATTTGGGGAATGTGGAGCACCCCTTCATCACCATTGCTCCCTGGTCCACTCTGACCCGGAGTGGTAGTACCTGTTAGGGTCCCATCTATGGGTTAAATAGAAAAATGTATTTATAAAAAAATTGTATTATCCATTAAGAATTGATTTATTTCAAAACTTTATCGGCATTAAACTGAGGTTGATATGCCGTAAAACAAAACAAACCAAATCAAACCAATTTTCGGAAAGTCTTTTTGCTACAATTTCATGGGCCATCCTTTAGGCTTCAAGCAAGAGCGCTTGTTCAGTGGAGATCCTTTTTGTCAAGCAGAGAGTATTTTCGATCTACGCGTAAAGAATCCTTTGGTTGTTCCTTGGTGCTCCTCAGTATTGCATGTCCTTCGTCAATGATTACAAATGGACGTCTCTCAGTATCAGTGATTAAGTAGTCAACTGTTGATTGGATGAGGTTTAAACCACGTGACCTCGCTTAGTCTATAAATTTAAGTGGTGTATGGTAGCGTGATGTAATTTTTAAAGTCATGGGAAATGGACTCGTCCCCGAGTTCAAATCCTGGACGTGGTAATTGTATTTCACTTAGCGCTAATACCCTTGGAAAAGGTATGAATCCTACTCTCCCTCCAGCTATGGGCAAATAGCAGGGCAGACTGGGTTCTTTAACCATGGTTAGGTAACCAGTCTAGGAGAAGGAACACTCTGAATTCAAACCTGTTGAACCCCGCTTCATAAATTGACCTTGTGTCGCATCCTGCTCGTGTGGAGGGGTTGGTAAAATACATATATATATATATTATATATATATATATATATCACTAAATAATCCAACACTTTTACCGAAAACTTTCGGTCGTTAATTTTGTTAACATTTATTTATGTTTATGTTTGCAGAGTGTGGGGATCTGTGAATTAATAAAGTTTCATTTATAAAAAAACAACAACCCCCCCCCAAAAAAAACAAAACAAAAAAAAATAATAAAGAAGAAAATAAGATAAAATAAAAATATCCCATAATTCCACCACGGCTGGCTTACGGTCAAGTTATGTTGATAGCACCGGCTCAGGCTAGATCACTGAAATTAAGCTAAGATGACTCTGTTCAGTACTTAGATGGGCGAACATTTAAGCAACAGCAGGTACTGTAAGAAATTGAATATCAAAATGACTTGATATCGGCATTAAATGACCCGAGAAGGGTTGACATGCCATAACCAACCAACCAACCAACCAACCAACATTCACTGACACCGACAGTCAAACTTTCGGCGCGAAAACTGAAGGAGTATTATATATATATATACATACATATATATATATATATATATATGTGTGTGGTGTGTGTGTTGTGTGTGTGTGTGTGTGTGTGTGGAGAAAAGTAGACAAACACGGGATGTTGTACAGGATGGATGTTTATTGTAGGTAGTGATGTCAACACTATAACGTCTCGGTCTGTTAGACCTTTTTCAGGACAGTGGATTGAGTTCTTGCTTCAAAGGATGTCGTTCTCATACTAAAAAAAGAACTCAACCCAGTGTCCTGACGAAGGTCTAACAGACCGAAACGTTATGACGTCGGCATATATATATATATATATATATATATATATATATATATATATATATATAATGCATGTATCTGTCTCTTTATATATCTATACATATATAAATGGCAGTTGTGTGTATATGTATGTCCGGAGGAAACTTCGAAAATAAAAGGATTAACGACAGAGTAAATATATATATACACATTAAATATCACCAGGGCTTGGGTTTTGAGCAACAATTATAGAGATTTGATTTATATTCGTGAAGACAATTAAAAACTAAAATTTAAATGATAACAGCATGGATTTATTTTTTCATTTAATATTTTAGATAGTAGACGTTAACATCTCTTTTCAGAGTAGCAGGATCAATGCAAGGTCTATCTTTTTTTTTTACATAGGGATTTAAATTGAAAATTATACAAATGGTATAGTAAGTAAGTAAAGTCGTCGGGGTGGCCTTGAGTCGGTATCAGCCAATCAGCGAGGGAGTCAATTAGCGCTAGACCAAGGAGATTTTTTTTGCATCAGAGGTGGAGCACCACACCTACCATCAGCTCCTTACTTTACCGCATAGATCCCTGTGCTACTCATTCGCTGAGTTGGCGAGGGCCGGTATCGAACTTGGAACCTTGTGGTTTCTAGCCGAACGCTCTACCGACTAAGCTAACCAGTAGTTAAAATCCA
>CM042173.1:63562243-63598413 GCA_023376005.1 Doryteuthis pealeii
ATACAACAATATTATACAACAAAACGGATATTATTAGATATTTACAGGGATATACGTGCCCTTAAAGATATTCTATATAGGAGGTGGCAAAACCGTGGCTGGCGAGCTATATGTAGCTTTTGCTATTCAATATGCGGTTAGTGATTGCGTTTGTGACATCATTTTTGAATACATAGGTGACCAATTAAACAGCATCAGGTACTGTAAGCAACCGGCTATCAAATGACTTGGTTCGGCATTAAATAACCCAAAAATGGTTGATATGCCGTAAAACAAATTAAAATAACCAGATAATCAAGAAAAATAGAATGAAAAAAAAAAAAAAAAAAAAAAAAAAAAAAAAAAAAAAAAAAGAAAGAAAGAAAAAAAGAAAGAAAAAAACAAACTACCCGAACCAAATAATTTTGTTAAATTGTGTCACATCCTACCCAACTGAACTAAACTGGGCCTAAATGACCCCAAAAATGGTTGATATGCCGTAAAACAAATTAAAATAACCAAACAAGCAAGAAAAATACAAGGAAAATAAATAGAAAATTAAAAAAATTAAATAACAAAAACAACCAGAACCAAACAACAATAAAAACGTCCCACTTAAATTAAAGTCGATTTTGTTAAATCTAAAAAAAAAAAATCAAATGAAAATAAAATATAA
The DNA here is from genome assembly GCA_023376005.1 of Doryteuthis pealeii. Taxonomy (NCBI): domain Eukaryota; kingdom Metazoa; phylum Mollusca; class Cephalopoda; order Myopsida; family Loliginidae; genus Doryteuthis; species Doryteuthis pealeii. The sequence goes on from CM042173.1 coordinate 63,562,899, forward strand.
AGTTGAAATTCATAAAAAGTAGAGTATCAGCCAATACATCCTAAGATGGCGTCCATCAGTGGTCAGCCTTTATCGTCATCGTCAGACTCCTGTAGTTAACTCATGTTTGTGACGTCACTTTTGAATACTTACGAGATCATTTAAGCAAATCAGGTACTGTAAGCAACCGGGTATCAAGTGAATTGGTTCGGCATTAAATAACCCGAAAATGGTTGATATGCCGTAAAACAAAATAAAACACCCGAACAACCAAGAAAAATACATAGAAAATAAAAATAAAGAGAAAAAAAAGAAAGAAGAAAAAAATGCCAGAACAAAACAACAATAAAAACGCCCAGCTTAAATTAAAGTCGATTTTGTTAAATCTAAAAATAAAAAAAAAAATAAAAATAAAGAATGATTTAAATATATAAAGAAATGCTGAAAAATTTATTCATTGCATTGCTAAGACCTCATTTGTAATTTGCTAATGTGGTTTCGAGTCCCGGACTAATCAAGGATATAATACTCATTGAGGGAGTTCAAAGGAGAGCTACTAAAGTAATGAATGATTTAAAAAACATTTCGGATGACGAAAGACTTGGGAATATTGACTTACCAAGTTTGGTTTATCGACGTACAATAGGGATATGATTGAAGTCTACAAATCTACCATGGATTTTATTCAACGAACTTTGACCTACTAAACATTGCTCAAAATATCAATACCAGGGGTCATAAATTAAAACTTTTAAAAAAATTTTGTAAAGCAAATGCAAGACAAAATTATTTTAGTAACAGAGTGGTGAATACATGGAATAAACTACCATCATCAATAGTGAATGCCCCATCTCTAAACTTCTTTAAGGCAATGTTAGATAATCTGTGGAAAGATTATAAATATTCCGTGGAATTAAGATGAATGTTTATAAGGAACAGCTGACAGGCCTCAGACCTAATATACTAGCTGAAAAAATATTATTATTAACTAGCAAATATATGCACCCTCCGGGTGCAAGTATTTAAGTTTTAATATAAAAAAAAAGCATTTTAAATCAGAAAGGCTAATGAAACTAAATAAGAATGCAGATAAAAAGATTTGGAACAGAGGGGGTATGATTAAAAAATAGAACAACTTTGAAACTATCTCTTCCATCATTTTCCATTACTCCCATCTTTCATTGCTAAATTTTCCTAATTGTTTAAAATAGGAAGTAAAGAATAAAATGACAGTTATTTCTTCTTGTTAATGGATTTCTTTTAAGATTTATCCCCGAGATGTTTGCTTATATTCAATAAGATAAAACCAAACAATTAGAAATCAATAATACTAAGCATATATTTATTAAAATCAAATTTCTAAGATCAATATGCAAATTAGCATTCGATTCACACTGTAAACTGCTATTTTGTTGTATATATAAATACAATTGCATGTTATTAGTATCTAGATATAGTCAACAGTCTTAATGATGGAAAACAATTTTATTAATAATTGAGGTTTAAATAAAAATAAAAGCATGGATAATGTGAGATAAATAACAAAGGAATTTGAGAATCTTATAGTAATATAGTTTCGGTTACAGACAGACAAACACACAATCTCCATTATAATAAGATGTTGAAATTATTAAAAAAGTACAGTATCAGCCAACACATTCTAAGATGGCATTCATCGGTGGTCAGCCTTTATCGTCATCGTCAGACTCCTGTAGTTAACTCACGTTTGTGACGTCATCTTTTGAATTTCATCAGTTTGACATAACTCGTAAGGCCGGGCAGATCTGAAGCTGGCTGGTTGGGCAGGTGGAAAGGGGAAGGGCTTTCGAGCTGTAAGGGGTTTCCGTGGTTGTCCTAATTGATTAGCCGTCCACCTGAGAATGTAGGCAGATGGAAACCGGTTTTGTAAGGGTAATGGGTTGCCGGGGGCGATAGGGTGATCGGGATTGGGTGGGTGCGGTCTTGGAAAAAGTGGGTATGTGGTTTTTCTTCCCAAGTGGAAGTTCATCGGTTTTTGACGTGCCACACCGAAAATAAGTCATTAATTGTTTAAAAAGGTGCAAAGGATGTTAATAGTTGGTCCGTAAAAAATATTGACTTGTTGAAGGTTACTTAAAAAAATAGGAAGGAAAAAGATTTTTCTTCTTTTTCCTACTTTTTTAAGTGACCTTTTTTTCTTTATTTTCTTCTTTTTTTTTTTTTGAAGTAAGAAGGAAAAAAAAGGAAAAAAGGAGAAAGAAAAAAGAAGAAAAAGGGAAACAGAGAAGGAAAAGAAAGAAAAAGAAAAAGATGAAAAAAAGATAAAAAAAAAAAAAAGAAGAAAAAGGTAAAAGAAGAAAAAAGAAAAAGAAGAACGAAGAAGAACGAAGAAGGAAAAGGGCAAAAAGATGAAAAAAAAAAAAGAAAAAAGGATAAAAGAAGAAAGAAAAAAGAAGAAAAATGAAAAAGTCGATAAACAAACAAAAAAGAAAATGAAGAAAATGAAGAAAAAGAATAAAGTAGGAAAAGAAAAAGAAAAAGAAAAAAGAAAGAAAAATTAAGAAAAATAAGAAGAAAAAGAAAAAAGTAGAAAAAAGAAAAAAGAAAAAAAAAAAAAAGAAAAGAAAAAGACGAAAAATAACCAAAACGAAAAAGAAGAAAAAAACAACAAAAAGAAAAAAGAAAAATGAAGAAAAAATGAAGAAAAAAAAAAAGTAGAATAAAGAATAAAGAAAAAACAAAGGAAAAAGATGAAAATAACCAAAAAGAAAAAGAAGAAAAAACAACGAAAAAGAAAAGAAGAAAAGAAAAAAATGAAAAAATGAAGAAAATAAGAAAAAAGTAGAATAAAGAAAAAGAAAAAAAGAAAAAGAAAAAGACGAAAATAACAAAAAAGGAAAAGAAGAAAAAACAAACAAAAGAAAAAATGAGAAAAAATGAAGAAAATGAAGAAAATAAGAAAAAAAAGAAAAGAAAAAGATGGAAAAAAATAGAAGTTACACTTACACACTTTATCTTAAGATTCTCACACTCTCTCTCTCTCTCTCTCTCTCTCTCTCTTCTCTCTCTCTCTCTCTCTCTCTCTCTCTTTTCTCTCTTCTTTCTCTCTCTCTTTCTCTCTCTCTCTCTCTCTCTCACACACACACACACACACACACACACACACACACACACACACTCTCTCTCTCTCTCTCTATTCAGTCTCTATCTATCTATCTATCTATCTATCTATCTATCTATCTATCTATCCCAGTCTGTTAGTATCTATCTATCTATCTATCTATCTATCTATCTATCTCATTCTGTCCCCCCTCTCGCTCTCTCTCTCTATCCCAGTCTGTTAGTATCTATATATCAATCTCATTCTGTCCCCCCCTCTCTCTCTCTCTCTCTCTCTCTCTCTTGCCTTTTTTTCTATCTCATTGTTCCCCTCCCTTTACATTTCCATATTCATCATTTCCTATCTTAGATCCAACCGCCAAGAAAGTGTTAATACAAATCGTCTCAGTCTTTTAATCTTTATTCTTTCATTCAAAAAACAAAAACAACAAAAGAAAAAAGAAATATCTTGGCATTCAAAATATGCGCACCTCACTTAGATTTCATTTCGACTTGTACCGATTCTTAATCGTCTAACCAAACTGACCCATTTTGTATTCAGCAATAAACAAACATTTTAACTTGGTTTCATTTTTTTTTTCAACAAGAAGGGCGTTCCCCTCTGGTTGTTATTTTTTTTATTTCTTATTTTTTTTTAAACTTCTTAAATTCTTGTGAATTTTGCGGGTAACAACAGGTATGTTTTATATTTCACCTGCTAATCGACTCACGCACGGATGTACAACAGTTTTCGATTGTGCAATCCATTCACCTGAGACGAGTAGAAGCACCACCCTAAAATTATTCGGGTGGAAATTGGAATAAAATTTGACACGAAACTGCATTTAATGATCACCCGTATTTGATTCTTGGTTGATTGGGTTTTACGGCATGCCAACTCTTGTTGGGTTATTTTGTGCGCAAAGACGTTTAGTTTTGTTCATTCCCGATGGGTACTCAATTTTTAAACACATTTCTTTTCAAACTTATTTTTTCTATTTAACCCATTGATGGATCCCTAACAGGTACTACCACTCCGGTTCAGCGTGGAACTAGGAGTAATGGTGATGAAGGGGTGCTCTACAATCCCAATTATATACCCGTTGTTTTAAGGGGGTATATAACAACCGATCTAAGAGAAGTACCCCCCAACCCAAACCTCTGAATTCAAACCTGTTAAACTCCGTTTAATAAATTGACCTTGTGTCATATCCTGCTCGTGTGGAGAGGTTAGTTTTGTTTGTTTTGTTTTACGGCATATCAACCTCGGTGGGTCATTTAATGCCGATAAAGTTTTGAAATAAATCAATTCTTAATGGATAATACAATTTTTTTATAAATACATTTTTCTATTTAACCCATAGATGGGACCCCAACAGGTACTACCACTCTGGGTCAGAGTGGACCAGCGAGCAATGGTGATGAAGGGGTGCTCCACATTCCCCAAACCTCTAAAACTGGAACTTCACCATCAGATAGAGTTTAACGTCATTCCCAGAACATGTAGACCCGCAGCCACCGCCTTCTAGCACCCATATGATAAAAAGGGGTTGGGGCTTGCCATAAGGGCAATATGGTTGGGAAAATCATATAGGTGCTAGGGCTTGACATGACCAGCCGATTGATCAGAGGGGGGCCTCTCCGATCGCCCGTCTAGCCCAAGATAGGGCCAAAGTGGAGTATTGCATGTCATGAAATGCTCATCCACCTGGGCTCTATCCTTAAGCATCACTGGTCGCCACCCACGGCCAACAGGTGGCCCCATTGGGGGAGTCTTACCCCTCTGCAGAGGTGCAGTCGGTGCATTCTAACGCCCCAGACGACAGGGCGGATGGAGAGAGGTTAGTAAATCTATATTCTCAGGATACCCCTCTTTGTGTGTGGGGGGGGGCCTTGCCCCTTGGCAGGGGATGCGGTAAGCGTATTCTACGCCCTGCCGACAGGGTGTGATTAAAATTAGCATTGTAAAAAAGCTAATCTATCTTGGGCGTTTGGTTATAGGCCAGGAATTCTTTCCCTGATATTGATACCATGTAACACAGGCCAACCTGTTGATTGTTACTTGGAACAAAGGACACCGCCTTATTGCCCCGAGAGATGTCTTGAAGAGGAATTACTAGGTACTAGCAGGACTTGTGGATATACCACAGTTTGATAATCTAATTCTTAAAACGTTTTATGTTGTAAAATAGTTTAATGTGTAATCTTATTATAATGGAGATTGTGTGTTTTTGTGTCTGTAACCGAAACTATATTACTACTCAAGTCACAATTCCCTTCGTTATTTACATCACATTCTCCATGATTTTATTTATATTTAAACCTCAATTATTAATAAAACTAATTCACCTTTTTATTAGTGAACGCCGTTAATTATAGCAATGGTCCAGAGTCCGAAGCCACTGTTGACCATATCTACATACAAATAACATGCAATTGTATTTATATATACAAAAAATAGCGGTTTACAGTGTGAATGGGAAGGCTAATTTGCATATTGATATTAAAAATGTGATTTTATTAAATATGTGCTTAGATTATTGATTTCTAATTGTTTGGTTTTATTTTAATGAATATAAACAAAAATCTCTTCAATGAATCTTAAATAACTCCATTAAAAGAAAAAATAACTGTCTTTTTATTCTTTATTTCCTAATTTAACTAAATAGTTAAATAAGTAAAATCCAGCAATGAAAGACGGAGTGATGGAAGAGTAAGTTTCATTTCTTTTTCTATTATACCCCACTCTGTTACATATCTTTTTATCTGCCTTCTTATTAGACTTTCTAATTTAATACGATATTTCATTACATTAAATCTTAAATACTTGCACCCGGAGGGTGCATATATTTGCTAGTAAGTATAATAATCTTGATTTAACTCTCTCTCACTCTTTTTAAAAAAGAGGTGGTTTAAAATATCTACATTGATTTGCCGATAAAATATCTGGGTGGAGGTGGATATACCACAGTATGATAATTTAATTATCACAACGTTTGATATGTTGCAAAATAGTTTAATGTGTAAGTAAACTAAAGTCAACGGGGCGGCCTAAAGTCGGTATCAGCCAATCAGCGAGGGAGTCTATCCCCTTTTCAATAGCGCTAGACCAAGGAGATTGTTTTAGCATCTGAGGTGGAGCACCACACCTACCATCAGCTCCTTACTTTACCGCACAGATCCCTGTGCTACTCATACGCTGAGTTGGCGAGGACCGGTATCGAACTAGGAACCGTGTGGTTTCTAGCCGAACGCTCTACCGACTGAGCTAAAAAAGTATAATAATCTTGATTTACTCTTTCTTAAAATTTGTTATTAATATCTACATTGATTTGCCGATAAAAATCTGGGTGAAGGCGTTTAGAATATATCTACATTAATTTGCCGATAAAAAGAGACAAAAAAACGACTCGAAAATTTCTAATTTGGGCCGGAACTTCGCCTGACGCTGGCTCACTAAAACATAACGTAAATGAAAGCAGGAGGCTGGGACACATAAGATTAGAATTAACAAAATATATTACGAAATTACAATTTCAATATTACAAATAAAACTTCTCGTTATGTTTCAACTAGAAGTGGCTACCCAGCGTTGCCTGGGTAGTGGGGAGGTAAAAAAAAGTTAATCTCGCAGATCCGTTATTACTGAATCCCGAGTTGGGTCCTCGAAGGATGCCCCATTTAAATCCCTATGTAAAAAGAAAGAAAAGATCTTGCATTGATCCAGCTACTCGGAAAAGAAATGTTAATGTCTACTATCTAAAATATTAAATGAAAAAATAAATCCCTGCTGTTATCATTTAAATTTTAGCTTTTAATTATCTTCACGAATATAAATCAAATCTCTATTATTTTTGCTCAAAAACCAAGCCCTGGTGATATTTAATGTGCATATATATTTACTCTGTCGTTAATTGTTTTATTTTCGAAGTTTGCTCTTTATATATGTATAGATATATAAAGAGACAAGGAGAGACAGATACATACATGATATATATATGTATATATCAGAAGTGGCAACCCGGCGTTGCCCGGGTAGTGGGGAGGTAAAAAAAAAAGTTAATCTCGCAGATCCATTCTTACTGAATCACGAGTTGGATCCTCGAAGGATGCCGCATTAAAATCCATATTTGAAAAAAGACCTTGCGTTGATCCAGCTTCTCTGAAAAGAAAAATTCATGTCTACTATTTAAAATATCAAATCCCCAAAAATTCTATGCTGCTATCATTTAAATATCATTTTTTAATTATCTTCACTAATATAAATCATGCCTTCATTATTTTTGCCCCAAAACCAAGATCTGTGATAGTAAATGTGTATATATATTTACTTTGTCGTTAATTGTTTTATTTTCGAACTTTGCTCAGGACATACATATACACACAACTGCTCTTTATATATGTATAGATATATAAAGAAACAAGGAGAGACAGATACAGCATTATATATATATATATATATATATATATATATATATATATATATTTATATATATATGAATAAGATATAATGAAAAAAACAAACGATGTTTACAACTGAAATAGGCTCATCAGAAAGAGAAGTGTGCAAACCGTTTCGGGCCAAATCTCTTGCACACTTTCTCTTCTGATGAGCCTATTTCAGTTGTAAACATCGTTTGTTTTTTCATTATATCTTATTCATACTGTCGGATTAATTCCATTTTATTTTCCACACACACATATATATATATATATATATATATATATATATATATATTAGAAGTAGCTACCCGGCGTTGCCTGGGTAGTGGGGAGGTAAAAAAAGTTAATCTCGCAGATTCATTCTTACTGAATTACAAGTTGGGTCATCGAAGGATGCCCCAAGGATGCTGGTGATAGTGAATGTGTATATATATTTTACTTTGTCGTTAATTGTTTTATTTTCGAAGTTTCCTCCGGACATACACATACACACAACTGCCATTTATATATGTATAGATAGATTCATTTTAATTTTACAGTGGACATTTAAGCAACGTAAGACCATTTGGAATGTTTCATTTTAAAAATTGGGTAAAATAAAATGGGACAAATAGGAAATCTGCAATTAAGCGACACCAGATAATATATATCAATACCTTTTGCGCATTGCCGATTGGACGATTTGGACGATTTTGGACTGTCAAATGTTTAACCAGTGGGTGTTGCTGGATGATAACAGTATTTACCACGTACCCCACGTTGTACGGGTTAGGCACAAGGTCCTATTAATATGGGACAGCCACGAACCGAAGCTCATGGGAGGCGGGTGCAAAACATGCATCGATCCCGTCGGCATTCTCCCTCAAGGAAGGCGCCTCAGGCACCGGGAAATAAACCCATCCCTGTCCCTTTAAACTGAGGGGGAACGGACGGAAGTAAAGTAAGTAAAATCGGCGGGGCGACCTAATGTCGCTATCAGCCGTATAACGAGAGAGTCTATCCCCTTTTTGCTAGCGCTAGACCAAGGAGATTATTTCACTGATGTTTACCGCACTGATTACCTAATCTGTAATACTCATACGCTGAGTTGACAAACTCAAGACCTTGCGATTCTCAGGCTAGTGCTCTACCGACTGAGCTAAACCGGTCCGTTATGTAAAGATATGATTCAAGAAACAGATATCTGTATTGTATAGACTAGCAGGAATATGCACCCTCCGGGCGTAAATATTTAAGTTTTAATGCAATGAAATACATTAAATTAGAAGGACTAACAAAATTAAATAAGAACGCATATAAAAAGATTACACTTATTTTGAATATATTTTAATTGGTTTCCATATAAAATCATTCAGAAGATTGATTTTAATGTGTTGGAAAATACAACAATAACACCAAGTTATTTTTTTTATTAAAACCGATTTTGTAAAAAACAGTATACAAATTAAACACTCCATATATTATATAAACCTTTATTTCTTAGTGATATATAAGACACATGATGCTGTCTGGAGAAAAAAAGTATATATATATATATATAAAAAAAAGACCAAGACATTCGCAACACCTAAAAATATTCAACCGAGACCAGTGCAATTGCCAGAAGAAAAAATACCGAAAGTTGCTTAAGTTAAATATGTTAAAGTGCTCTATATACTAAGTAGAGCTAAATCATAATAATAATAAAGCCTAAAGAGTCAGAAACTGCCTACCTAGGTTTCACCTAACGGGTCACTAAGTTAATTCTGACTTTCGCTCTCTCTCTCTCTCTCTCTCTCTCTCTCTCTCTATATATATATATATATATAATATAATATATATATATATATAAAGAGGAGGAGAGAGAGAGAGAGAGAGAGAGAGAAATTGATAGAGGATAGATAGAGAAAGAGAGAGTGTGTGCGAGAGAGAGAGAGAGAAAGAGAGAGAGAAAGAGAGAGAGAGAGAGAGAGAGAGAGAGAGAGAGAGAGAGAGAGAGAGAGAGAGTTGCAAATATGGAAAATTAGGAGAAGAAGGAGGAAAGCAAAAGCAAAAGTGAAACGAACCTTTTTTTTCTTTAAAAAGAATTTTAAGAAGGCAGAGGTGTAAAAATTTGCACTATTAAAACAAAAGTTTGATTGGGAAAATGAAAAAAGACCAAAGTCGGAAAAGGGGTAAAACGTTGATCAAAAGAGAAAGAATGAAAAAAAAAATCATTTTAGAAAGAGGTACAAGAGAAAAGTATTAGACATTCGAAAATATGAATGAAAGAGTTGGAGGAAGAGAAGGGGGAGAAGGAGGAGGAAAATGAAAGTGAAACTAAAAGACAGAAGTCAGAAAAGGGTGTAAAACCTTGATCATAAGAGAATGAAAAAAAGAAGGAGGAGAAAAATGAAAGTGAAACTAGAAGACCGTTGTCAGAAAAGAGGGTAAAACGTTGATCAAGAGAAAAAGAACGAAAAAACAAAAAAACAAAAAAAGAACAAAAAACAAACTAATTATTTTAGAAAGAGGCACAAAAGAGAAAAGTATTAGAAGTTCTAAAATATAAATGAAAGAATTGGAAAAAGAGAAGAAGGAGAAAGAGGAAAAAAGGAGGAGGAAAAACGAAAGTGAAACTAAAAGAGAGAAAAGGAAGTAAAACGTTGATCAAGAGAGAATAAAATATAAAGAATAATCATTTTAGAAAGAAATACAAAAGAAAAGTACTAGAAGTTCAAAAATATGAATGAAAGAGTTGAATGAGGAGGAGGAGGAGGAGCTGGAGGAAGAGAAGAAGGAGAAGGAGGAAAATGAAAGTGAAACTAAAAGACAGAAGTCAGAAAAGGGGTCAAAACGTCGATCAAGCGGGAATGAATGAACAATAAAATAGGAAGTACAAGATAAAAGTATTAGGAGTTCAAAAATATGAATGAAAAAATCGAAGGAAGAGAAGAAGGAGGAGGAGCAGGAGCAGGAGGAGGAAAAGAAGGTGAAGGAAGAAAATGAAAGTGAAACTGAAAGACAGAAGTTAGAAAACGGGGTAAAACCTTGATCAAGAGAGAATGAATAAAAAATAAAATATGAGGTACAAGATAAAAGTATTAGGGGTTCAAAAATATGAACGAAAAAGTCGGAGGAGGAGGAGAAGGAAGAGAAAGAAGAGGAGAAGAAGGAGAAGGAAGAAAATGAAAGTGAAAGTAAGGAATAGAAGTAAGAAAAGGGGTCAAAACGTCGATCAAGCGCGAATGAATGAAAAATAAAATAGGAAGTACAAGATAAAAGTATTAGGAGTTCAAAAATGTGAATGAAAAAAATCGAAGGAAGAGAAGAAGGAAGAAGAACAGGAGCAGGAGAAGGAGGAGGAGGAGGAGAAGGAGGAAAATGAAAATGAAACTGAAAGACAGAAGTTAGAAAAGGGGGGGGGTAAAACCTTGATCAAGAGAGGAGGAATAAAAAATAAAATAGGAGGTACAAGATAAAAGTATTAGGGGTTCAAAAATATGAACGAAAAAGTCGGAGGAGGAGGAGGAGGAGAAGGAAGAGAAAGAAGAGGAGAAGAAGGAGAAGGAGGAAAATGAAAGTGAAACTAAAAGACAGAAGTCAGAAAAGGGGTCAAAACGTCGATCAAGCAGGAATAAATGAAAAATAAAATAGGAAGTACAAGATAAAAGTATTAGAAGTTCAAAAATATGAATGAAAAAATCGAAGGAAGAGAAGAAGGAGGAGGAGCAGGAGCAGGAGGAGGAAAAGAAGGAGAAGGAAGAAAATGAAAGTGAAACTGAAAGACAGAAGTTGGTAAACGGGGGTAAAACCTTGATCAAAAGAGAATGAATAAAAAATAAAATAGGAGGTACAAGATAAAAGTATTAGGAGTTCAAAAATATGATTGAAAAAGTCAGAGGAAGAAGAAGGAAGAAGAACAGGAGCAGGGAGGAGGAGGAGAAGGAGGAAAATGAAAATGAAACTGAAAGACAGAAGTTAGAAAAGGGGGGGGGTAAAACCTTGATCAAGAGAGAGGAATAAAAAATAAATAGGAGGTACAAGATAAAAGTATTAGGGGTTCAAAATATGAACGAAAAATCGAAGGAAAGAGAATGAGGAGGAGAGGGAGAAAGAGAGGAGAAAAAGGAGAAGGAAGAAAATGAAAGTGAAAGTAAAGAACAGAAGTCAGAAAAGGGGGGTAAAACCTTGATCAAAAGAGAATGAATAAAAAATAAAATAGGAGGTACAAGATAAAAGTATTAGGAGTTCAAAATTATGATTGAAAAAGTCGGAGGAGGAGAAGGAAGAGAAGGAGGAGGAGGAGAAGGAGGAAAATGAAAGTGAAAGTGAAACTACAAAGAAACCGAAAGTAACGACAATAAAATTGTCTCTTTAATTCTCTTACAAAAAAGTAAAAACAAAATGGCGGCTGACTTAAAAAAAAAGTGTTTCTAATTTATATCTTTTTGGAAGCAATTCGGCATTCAAATCGTAATTCAAAGATGAATGCCAATCTGCTGAACCGTCAATGTCGCTTGCCAGTATCCGTTAACCAATCAACAGCACTTCAGATATCTTTTCTTCTTCTTTCTTCTCTTTTTCTTTTTCTTCTTTTCTTCTCAGCTTTCATATAATTGCTCCTACGTAAGCTTTATCATCATTATTGATTTATCGACATTCTCCACTCGCTGAAAAAAAAAAAAAAAAAAAAATGAATAAACAAACAGTAAAAATAAACAAAATATTTAAAAATCCGTTTTAGAAAATTTGGACGGTTTCCAAAATAGTCAGTCTACAGGTGTTCTGAAAATAATCACGCCCATCTTCCTTTAGAGAAAGAAAGTAAAGACAGAAAGAAGAAATATGAGTAGTAAAAGTAAAGTAAAGTCGTCGGGGCGCCTAATGTCGGTATCAGCCAGACAGCGAGGAGTCTATCCCCTTTTCACTAGCTCTAGACCAAGGTTATTATTTTAGCATCTCAGATGGAGCAGCACATCTACCATCAGCTCCTCACTTTACCGCACAGATCTCAGTGCTACTCATACTCATATACTTCCCTGGACTAAAAGGGGGGATCAGAGTGTAGTATCGGTTCCAATTACTATGCTCTGATTCTTACCTAATCCACCCGGCCTCGGTTGGGGGTCCAGTGTGCTTCGGCCACTGGAAAGGTAAAGTACAATTAATAGCGTCGATCCCAGGGGGCCACCGCCCCCAGATCGACGCAATTTTTGTTCGCCCACGTAAAAACGAGATATTGTGTCCAGCCCTCATAAGTGGGATGAGCAGGCAAATACCCTCATACGCAGAGTTGGCCAGGGCCGGCATCAAACCAGGAACCCTTGATTCCTAGCCGAACACTACCGACTGAGCTTTATATGAGTAGTACTATTATTATTATTATTATTATTATTAGTAGTAGTAGTAGTAGAAGTTGGTTGGTTGGTTGGATTTTACGGCATGTCAACCCACTGGGTTATTTTATGCCGATGATGTCAAGTTTTATTAATTCAATTAGTTTTATACACATTTTTTTCTATTTAATCCAAAGATGGGCCTCTAACAGGTACTACCACTCCGGGTCAGAGTGGACCTATGAGTAATGGTAATGAAGGGGTACTTCACATTCCCCAGAGCTCCAGAACAGGAACCTCACCATCAGATAGAGTTTAACGTCATACGCAGGACACTAAGACCCTCAACCACAACCCCGCCCTGTCGGCTGGGGCGTTAGAATGCACCGACTGCACCTCTGCAGAGGGGTAAGACTCCCCCAATGGGGCCACCTGTTGGCCGTGGGAGGCGACCTGTGATGCTTAAGGATAGAGTCCAGGTGGATGAGCAATTCATGACATGCAATACTCCACTTTGGCCCTATCTTAGGCTAGACGGTCGGTCGGAGAGGCCCCCTCCGATCAATCGGCTGGTCACGTCAAGCCCTAGCATCTATATGATTTTCCCAACCCTATTGCCTGTATGGCAAGCCCCAACCCATTTTTATCATATGGGTGCTAGAAGGCGGTGGCTGCGGGTCTACATGTCCTGGGAATGACGTTAAACTCTATCTGATGGTGAGGTCCAGTTTTGGAGGTTTGGGGAATGTGGAGCACCCCTTCATCACCATTGCTCCCTGGTCCACTCTGACCGGAGTGGTAGTACCTGTTAGGGTCCCATCTATGGGTTAAATAGAAAACATGTTTATAAACAAAATTGTATTATCCATTTAAGAATTGATTCATTCAAAACTTTCTTGGCATTAAATGACCCACTGAGGTTGATATGCCGTAAAACAAAACAAACCAAACCAAACCAAACCAAAAAAAAAAAAAAAAAAAAAAAATCAACCACAACCTTCTACCACATGTATGAAAAAAGGTTTGTGGCTTCCCATAAGGACGTTAGGAGTGGAACAATCCTATAGGTGCCTGGCGCTTGAAGGGACCACCGATTGATCGGAGGGGTCCTCCTCGACCGCCCAGTAGTAAGAGTCTTGCATGTCATAGCCTGCTCAATCACTAGCGTTCCTCCTTAAGCATCATGGGTAGTCACCCACGGCCAACAGGCGACCTCATGGGGGGGAGGATCTTACCCCTCTGCAGAAGTTCAGTCGGTGTATTCTTCAGCCCCGGCCGACAGGTGTTATATCCTGGATCTGACGTTAAACTGTATCTGATAGTGAAGTTTCAATTCTGGAGCTCTGGGGAGTGTAGATTACCGCTTGATCACGTTTACTCACAAGTCCACTCTACATGGATTGGTAGTACATGTTAGGGTCCCATCTATGGGTTAAATAGAACAAAATTAGTTTTAAAAATGTGTTTAAAAATTGAGTTTAAAAAATTAAGTACCCATCAATAACCAATAAAACAAAACGTCTTCGGTTGAAAATGACCCAATGAGTTGACATGCCGTAAAAACCAGCCAACCAACGAACCAGCGAACCAGTGAACCAACCGGGCTTAGAACGTCATGTCGCCTATCCAGTTGAAATCAAGATTATTATGCTTTTTACATATTGAACTATTATAGCTCTTGAGTAGACATCAAATAGTGTAATAATCAAATTATCATACAGTGGTAGATCCTGCTAGTTATTATTATTATTATTATTATTATTATTATTATTATTATTATTATTATTATTATTTTCACTCCTTTTGAGTTTTTCACATCAGGGTTAGCTGATGGTATTTCACTGGAGGCTGAGTGACAAGTCTCCTCAGGTCTCCAGGACTCTTCTAAATATTCTAGCCGATTGCAGCCGTGCAGTAGTCTGGATGGTCTCAATTCTTCCTCTGATTTCCAGATCCTACAGTTTTTTGTCCCAAGTTTATTTAGACCGTTCCAAGTGCACCAACTACAATTGGTATCACTTTCACTCTCATATTCCACAGCTTTTTCAATTCTCTGGCAAGGTCCAGGTATTTATCAATCTTTTCATTTTCCTTCAGCTTCACCCTGTAATCTACTGGAACTGCAAAGTCCACCAGTTGACACGTTCTCTTTTTTTTGTTAATCAACACTAGGTCTGGTCTCCTGGCTGGGATAGGGTGATCCGTCTTTATCTCAAAGTCCCAGAGAATTATTATTATTATTATTATTATTATTATTATTATTAAGAATAGATACTAAAGTTGAATTTTTTAAATAAATGATTAAAATCATGAATTGGTTGAAACCACATTACTGTTTTAAAAGGGAGACTTCGGCATTAAATAACCCAACAAGGGTTGATTTGTCGTAAACCCAATCAAACAATTAACCATTTTATCCAGCAACTATTCATTGAAACGTCTATTTTTCAGTACCCGCATCAAATAACCAAGTTTCCCGCACTGTTACAACACTTTATATTGGATTATCTTGATTCCAGGTTAAATTCCTCCTCTCAAAGCCTACTCCATTTTGAATTCGGACTGGTGTAACCTGTTAGGGTCCTATCTGTAGATGAAATGATAACTATTAAAAATATGTTTTAAAAAAATGAGTACCCAACAAAAATAAATGAAACAATATGTCTTCGGCATAAAATAACCCAACAAGTGTTGAGATGCCATAAATTCCAACCAACCAACCAACCAACCAACCAACCAACCAATTAACCTACCTTTTTCCAGAGTTTCGTAAAAAATTGATTGATATTAACGGAATGTCAACCAGTCTAGTTTTATTTTATGCCAAGAGGTTAGAGAATCGCGTTCATATTTATATTATTTGTGTAGTTGTTTCTTAGAGTGTGTTTGTTTATTTTATTTTAATGGCATATCAACCTTCGTGGGTAATTTAATGCTAAAGCCCTCCTTGTAGACGAACATTACTTTGGTGTTATTGGTCACCAACCATATTTCAAATGGTCCCCTTCTCACACGCAACGGGTGTATGATATGCAGAACACTGGACAGCTGTTTCAATCTTATTAGTTCTCAACAGCAGTAAACTTGGTCAATTGATTCGTTGTTGAATTTCTCTATAAAGATATATGTCTGAATGATTAAGTTAAATTTTTAGAAACGTTTTGGAGGTTTCTACTGTCGTAAAACAAAACAAATATCTCAGTGGAGTGGAGTGAATATGATACTTTTTAAGTAGTTGTTCTTTTTTAATATTAAACATTTTATTTTATTTATTTAATTTTCCCACTACCTCAGGCAATATCTTTCGAAACATTATTTTTATAAACCCTGGAGGGCATTTCTTTTGCTAGTAAATATAATATATCATTTTGATTTTTCTGACTGTAGTCCTTATCTTTATTGTGGTATAACAAATAATATCAAATTTTAAGGAAAACATTGACTGTGAACATCAGTGTAAGATGGATAAATACAATCTGTTCAAAAAATTTGGTATATCAGTATTGCTATTGAATTTCGATGCCGTGAATTTTCTGAATTATACGACCGGTTGTACAATCAAAATCTTTGACAGTTTAACAACATGCAGACCGGAACTCTTTGATCAATTACGTTCACTATTCATTTATCAACAGATCAACCATATATATATATTATTATATATATTATATAATATATATATATATATCTTATATAATGGAGATGTGTGTTTTTCTGTCTGTAACCGAAACTATATCACTACTCAACAATTTCCTTAGTTATTAACATCACATTCTCCATTATCGCTTTTTTATTTAAACCTCAATTATTAATAAAATTGTTTTACATTATTGATTGCTGTTTAACCATATCTACATACTAATAATATGCAATTGTATTTATATATAACAACAAATAGCGTTTACAGTGTGAACGGGAAGGTTAATTTGCATATTGATATTAAAAAATGTGATTTAATAAATATGTGCTTAGTATTATTGATTTCTAACTGTTTGGTTTTATTTTAATGGATATAAGCAAAAATCTCTTCAATGAATCTTAAAAGAAATCCCTTAACAAGAAGAAATAACTGTAATATGTAATGGTCCTCTTAATTACTTCCTATTTTAACTAAACAGTTTTATTAGGAAAATTTACCAATGAAAGACGGGAGTAATGGAAAATGATGGAAGTGTTAGTTTTCAAAGTGTTCTATTTTTCAATCATACCCCCCTCTGTTCAAAATGTTTTTATCTACATTCTTATTCAGTTCATTAGCCTTTCTAATAATATCATATTTTATTATAAAATTTAACTAAAATACTTGCACCCGGAGGGTGCATATATTTTATAGATATAAAGATAAATCTAATGAGTCAGACGAACCTACTAAAAGTTTTGCTTAATGCTCTTCAGGGCTAAGATCTTAGCCCTTATTTATCTTTATTATTTGCTCTACTTAGGTATTGAGCACTTTTTACTTATTAGCATTAGTCTCCTGGCAGTTTTGTAAGAATATATATATCTTATATATATATATATATATATATATTATATATATATATATATATATATATGCATATAAATTGTTTTTTCTTTTGGCCAAAATATTGTACTAATAGATTATTTTTTGTTGGTACGATTATCTTGGTCTTATCTTTTTTCCAAAATTTGTTTTCTTCCCAGTTGATGTTTGGTAGTATATTTTTACAATCAAACTATTTGCTGGGTTTTTTCTCACCGCGAGGATTTACCAATAAGTTTGGTATATTGTATATAATATATATATATATATATATATATATATATATATATATATAGTATGAACAAAAAGTGATAAGACGAACAGGAATATCTTTTATGTGTTTATCATTCTCAACTAGTTTCGACCTTAGGTCATCGTCAGGAGAAAATTTCTTGTTTGAGGAAATTGTTTTTAGAGAGTTTTTTTTTGAAAGGGAGCATTATTAGAAAAATATTAAAATTAAAAGATTTTTTTTAGGGTTTGGCATATTATTATAATCCGAGTAGAGGAATGTATTAGTAGTAGTGAGTCCATCTGTTCCGTGAAAAAACCCTCTTTGAAGTGGGTTCTTTTTAATGCTCTTATATATGTAATGGAGGGTTCTTGGAGTTCTGTATATGACCATATATGTATACATGTAAATGTATGTGTGTTGCATACATATATGTGTGTGAGTGTGATTGTGTGTATCTCAGTACTGTGTGCGTGACTTTTCAAATGGCGTCAAGGAGTGATTTGTTTGATGTGGGACGTCGGTGTTTGTTTATTTGTGTTATTGACCCCCACCCTTTTTTTGTCACCTCGACTTTTATGTATATGTATATATATATATATATGTATATATATATATATATATATATATATATATATATATATATATATATATGAAGTCATACCTAATATCCTACAAAAATATATGTATAATTATTATTATTATAGTGTGTACAGAAATAACCTTCTCGAGTTTCACCATAAGAATCTTCAGGGTTAAATCTACTGAATTAATCAAGATATTGATTGATTACAGCTAACTACAGGAGTTCATGTTGTAATTATGCCCGTTGAAAACAGTTTCGCAGTTTATGAACGCTGCTGTGTCATTTTTCAACATGAACTTCTGCAGCAATTAAGTTGCAATTAATCAATATATTGATTAATTCAGTGGATTTAACCCTGAAGATCCTTATGGTGAAACTCGAGTAAGTTATTTCTGTACACACTATAATCATAAATCCACTCTATTTACGTATTGGGGACTTTATATTTGTTATAACACTGACTTATCCGAGTAACACTTATACCAACCAAATATTGAGACCAACCCAATATTTTACCAGTAAGTCATTCCTTATATATATAATATATATATATATATATATATATATATATATATATATATAAAGAAATTTGAAAAAACAAGTGTTCCAAAAATAGAAAAATGCAGTAATCACGTCATCAACATTCAACTATAAACGCTACTCAACTAACGGTAACGAATCCCTTTTCCACACATTTTTATAATTCAACATCCATCATCTTTTATCCACATAAATGCTTATTCTTCTTCCCATTTTCACAGTCCTGAAGAAGGTTTCCATTGTAAACCGAAATTTCGAGCATCGACTATAAATTTCCATCCATCATAATATCCCGTGTTTGTTTCTACATTTTTTCCATACAGACACACAAACACACACACACACACACACACACACATACACACACACAACACACACACACACACACACACACACACATATATATATTATATATATATATATATATATATATATAATGTACATTGCGTTTTATATGATAGCTACTAGTTATGTTAACGGGATTCTAATCAAAGCAATTAAAAAAAAAAAAGAAGTCCAGCGTTTTTAATGCTGAAAAGTTTGTGCATAATGTTCTGAAATTCCCAATTTCATATTCATTCGCCCATTTTACTTATATTTTCTTTTTGATTTTTCAGCGTTCTCTGATTTTTTTTTTTACATTTCCTTTGACGTCGTCTCTTCTTAAACGGTGCGCATGCGTGCAACAAACACACACACTTGCACATGCGCACAACAATTTTCACTTGATTCGGCGACAACGACTTTCAGAATGAAACGAATATAAAATCCAAAAAATAAGATAAAATAAAATAAATAAAAAAGAAAAAAAACGAAAAAAGGAAGAAAGAAAAAAGGAATAAATAAAAGGAGCCTCCTCCCCCTTGCAATAAAAAAAGAAGAAGAAAGATACGAAAAAGTAAGGCCTTTGATGTTTGTAATTCAAGAACAATAGTATTGTAGAATGGGGAAAACCATAATTCTTTCATACCTTCGCTCTCTTTCGAGAGACAAATTTTTCGTCTTTAAATTTAATCAATTGAAATCTCTTTTAAAACTTTAGCCCCAAACTCACTCCGCCTTTTTCTGTGAAATCACGAAGCAACGAGAAGTCATTTTTTTTATTCGAAAATCAGAATTACCTTTCTTGATTTTTTAAAATCTCCTTCTTTCTGTCTTATTTTTCTTTCTTATTTTTCTCTTACAGTTTAATTCAATTATTCATTCTCTTATTTATTTACACTATCTTAGAACAAAATCAATTTTTATATTTTCTTTCTTTCTCCCTTTGTATAATACTCATTTTTCTTCTTTTTTGTATTTCTTCATTCATGTAATTTTGTGTTTTTCTTTCTTCTACTTTCCTTCTTGAATTTCTTTTTAATTTTCGTGAAGAATTTAAGTGTTTTTTCTTTCTTTCTTTTATTTCCTTTTCTTTTTTTCAATTTATCTATCTATTTATTGTAAATATTCTGTTGCTTGTTGTCAGGAAATAGTGTCAAAATAAAAAGAATACATTTTATGCAGAATCACACCCTTTTTTGATGAAAAGAAAAGGAAGAAAGGAAGAAAGAAAGAGAAAGAAAGAAAGAAAAGAATGGATGAAAGAAAGAAAAAACAGAGAAGATAAGAAAGAAAGAAAGAAAGAAAGAAAGAAAGAAAGAAGAAAAAACGGTGAGAAAGAAAGAAAGAAACAAAAACAAGGAGATAAGAGAGAAAGAAAAAGAAAGAAATAAGAGAGAAAATAAGAAAGAAAGAAAGAAAGAAATAAGGAGAAGATAAGAAAAAAGAAAGAAAGAAAAAGAACAGTGAGAAAGAAAGAAAGAAAAAACCAAGGAGAAAGAACGAAAGAAAGAAATAAGAGAGAAAATAAGAAAGAAAGAAAGAAAATAAGGAGAAGATAAGAAAGAAAGAAAGAAAGAAAGAAAGAACAGTGAGAAAGAAAGAAAGAAAAAAAAAACAAGGAAAAGAAGAAAGAAAGAAAATAAGAGAGAAATAAGAAAGAAGAAAGAAGAAAGAATAAGAAAGAAAGAAAGAAAGGAAGAAAAAAAAGAAAGAAAACAGTGAGAAAGAAAGAAAAGAAAAACAAGGAGAAAGAACGAAGAAAGAAAATAAGAGAGAAATAAGCAGAAAAGAAAGAAATATGGAGAAGGTAAGAAATAAATAAATAAAAATAAAGAAACAGTGAGAAAAAAAAAGAAAGAAAAACAAGGAGAAAATAAAGAAAGAAAGAAATGAAGGAAAAAAACAGGGAGAAAGAAAGTAAAAAAGAAAAAAGAAAGAAAGAAAATTAGACAGAAGATAAGAAAGAAAGAAAGAAAGAAAGAAAGAAAGAAAGAACAATAAAACTCTTGAATTCTTCGTCGCATTTTTTCCTGTCTCTCTTTCTGTCGAAAATCATACTTTTGTTTTTCTTCTGAATTCATTTCACTAAATTTTGAATTATTTTCACGTTTACATCAAGTTATTTCTGTGATTTTCTGTCTTTCTTTCTGTGCACGTCTCATCTGTCCTATCACATTCTTTCTTTCTTTCCTTCTTTCTTTCTTTCTTTCTTTCTTTCTTTCTTTCATTTTCTTTCTTTCTTTTCCTCTTCATATTTTCCTTTTTTTCTATGTACGTGTCGTCTGTCCAATCATATTTCTTTCTTTCTCTCCATTTTTCTTTTCTTTCTTTCTTTCTGCTTACCTTCGTCCTATTTTTCTTTCTTTCTTTCTTTCTTTCTTTCTTTCTTTCTCACTTTTCTTCTTCATATTTCCATGTTTTTCTATGTACGTGTCATCTGTCCTATCACGTTCTTTCTTTCTTTCTTTCTTTCTTTCTTTCTTTTCTTCATATTTCCTTTTTTTTCTATGTACGTGCCGTATGTCCAATCATATTCGCTCTTTCTTTCTTTCTCTTTCTTTCTTCTTTTTTTCTTTCTTTCTTTCATTCTTTCTGCTTGCCTTCGTCCTGTTTTCTTTCTTTCTTTTCTTCTTTATATTTTCCTTTATTTTTCTATGTACGTGTCATCTGTCCCATCATATTCTTTCCTTCTTTCTTTCTTTTTTTCTTCATATTTCTCTTTCTTTTTTGTATGCCCATATCGCCTGTCCCATCATATTCTTTCTTTCTTTCTTTCTTTCTTTCTTTCTTTCTTTCTTACACTCAATTTATTTCAATATACTATTTTTTACCTCAACTTAATCATTCTTTATTTTTCTTTCCCATTTCATTTTTACGCTTAGAAGAAACCATTAACCCTCAACCAGAAGAAAATTCTGATTTTCCCATTCATGCACACAACTACGCATGCGCACTCTTGGGAGCTTAATGGCGATCATTTGGTAACAACATCCATATTTTTCATTAATCATCATCATATTACGAATATCGCTCATTTGAGGCAGTTAATTCTTTTAAAAAATCCTATATTTATCACAAAGTTTCAGTTATATGGATATCTGATCTTCACTGAAAGCTAAAGCGACCAATTCTTCAAAGCCGTAGTTGTATCACTGTTGATATTGTGGAAACAATTATATATATATAATATATATATATATATATATATATATATATATATATATATAATTTTAATATACCAACTTGTTTGGTAAATCCTCGCGGTGGTGAGAAAAAAACCAGCAAATAGTTTGATTGTAAAAATTATACCACCAAACATCAAACGGGAAAGAAAAACATTTTTGAAAAAAGAAAAGACCAAGATAATCGTACCAACAAAAAATATGTATTAGTACAATATTTTGACAAAAGAAAAAACAATTTATATGCATATATATATATATATATATATATATATATATATATATATATATATATATATAAGATATATATTCATACAAAACCGCCAGGAGACTAAAGCTAATAAAAGTAAAAAGTGTTTCAATACCTAAGTTAGAGCAAATAAATAAAGATACATCTAATGAGTCAGAAGAACCTACTAAAAGTTTCGCTTAATGCTCTTCAGGCTAGATTCTTAAGTCCCGATCTTACCCCTGATGAGCATTGAAGCGAAACTTTTAGTAGGTTCGTTTCTGACTCATTAGATTTGTCTTTATTTTATATATATATATATATATATATATATATATATATATATAATGAATGGAGAATGAATAAGAAAAGTATTGGCATATAAAGGTGCTCAATGTTAAAATAGCAGATCAGGTTTACAGTCCACAACAGATTACAGAATACAAGAACAGAAGATAAAAATCCAACCATAAGGTACTGTTACATAATTGTATGGTGGCGTGAGCTTTGGACAAGCCCTGTAGTGAGAATGGAAAGGGCCCAAGAGGGAAAATACAGACCGTTTCGGAACTGACCCCAAAGGCCGGAATCACCCGAGTCACGTGATAGACATAGTTAGGTTGTCAGTTGCAACCTAAATGGCAAGCAGAACAGACGTGTTCAACTGAGGTTGTACTCAGCCGTGCGATGGGCAATACAGATGGGCAATACAGAAATAAAGCTTTGATCAAATTAATTCAAAGTCTTGTTAATAATTTGAATGGCTTTAAAAGAGCTAGCTCCGAAAGAAACCCTTAGAAAAGATGAAACAGCCACTAGACGGAATAGAAATAGAAGTAAAGATCCAACATGGCGACTGGACGACCAGAGAAGATAGAAATGAAGCAAGTAAGTCACACAAATCTATCTGTCTGACTGTCTGTCTGTCTCTCTCTCTCTATGCTGGTCCTCTCTCTCTCTCTCTCTCTCTCTCTCTCTCTCCCTCTCTCTCTCTCTCTATCACATGAGAACACTTTTGTTTTTAACACAATGTTCTTTTTAAAAATTGAGTTTTAAAAAAGGAGAACTGAGTCCCCCTTAAGAATGAATATAAAACAAAACGTCTTCGGCATAAAATAACCCAACAAGAGTTGACATGCCAAAAAATTCAACCAACCAACCAACCAACCAGCCAGATCTCCTATTATTTCAAATATCTGGTACCAATCTATTCAGTGTTTACTTCTCGGAATGGGTTCAATCATTGCACGCAAGAGTTTGGTTTAGTTTGTTTTGTTTTGCGGCATATCAACCTCGGTGGGCCATTTAATGCCGACTAAGTTTTGGATTCATAGTGATATTTTGGTAGAAAACAAATGTATTTATGTAGAGATTTTAACTATGGTTCAATTACTGGAGAAGTAAGAACGAACTCATAAGTGACGATCTATGTTTATCTATACATGGACACACTAGATTTGTCCGATCGGCAAAGACTTACATGAATATTGCATTGTCCAATGAATAAGTACACCCATAACATTTTTTTTAGTTTGGTTTGGTTTGGTTTGTTTTACGGCATATCAACCTCAGTGGGTCATTTAATGCCGATAAAGTTTTGAAATAAATCAATTCTTAATGGATAGTACAAATTTTTTATAAATACATTTTTCTATTTAACCCATAGATGGACCCTAACAGGTACTACCACTCCGGGCCAGAGTGTACCAGGGAGCAATGGTGATGAAGGGTGCTCCACATTCCCCAAACCTCCAAAACTGGAACCTCACCATCAGATAGAGTTTAACGTCATTCCCAGGACATGTAGACCCGCAGCCACCGCCTTCTAGCCCATATGATAAAAAGGGATTGGGCTTGCCATGAGGGGCAAATAGGGTTGGGAAAATCATATAGGTGCTAGGGTTGACGTGACCAGCCGACTGATGGAGGGGGCCTCTCCGACCGCCCGTCTAGCTCAAGATAGGGCTAAAGTGGAGTATTGCATGTTCATGAACTGCTCATCCACCTGGGCTCTATCCTTAAGCATCACGGGTCGCCACCACGGCCAACAGGTGGCGCCCATTGGGGAGTCTTACCCCTCTGCAGAGATGCAGTCGGTGCATTCTTACGCCCCAGCCGACAGGGCGGAACATTTTTTTAAAGTAATGTTCTTGTAATGTAAAGATAACAAGATTTAATTTCGCGAGGAACGTAATTCAATCAAAAATATATACTATAACCTAGCAAAAACAATTCCAGCCAACTGCTCCAGCAAAAAAGTAAGTAAAATATTTATGAGTGTATAACCACGGATTCTCTCATAACCACCCTGTCGGCTGGGGCGTTAGAATGCACCGACTGCACCTCTGGAGAGGGATAAAACTCCCCCAATGGAGCCATCTGTGAATGTAGAGCACCCCGTCATCACCATTGCTCCTTGGTCCACTTTGATCTGGAGTGGTAGTACATATTAGGGTCCCATATATGGGTGAAATAGAAAAAGATGAGTTTATAAAAATTGAGTATCCACTAAGATTAATTCATTTCAAAACTTTGCCCGCATTAAATTACCCACTGAGGTTGATATGCCGTAAAACAAAACAAACAAACCAAACCAAAAAATGCTCTTCATAATCGTAACAGAACGAACTCTCCCCGTACGTATTTCCCGGGGACTCATTCAAAGCAAATATGTGCATCCCAGATTGCAGTAAATCAAAAAGCTATCAGCATCTCTGAGATCTGTTTAAAAATTATTTATATTCAAAAAAAAAGCCATATGCACCCCCCCAACCCCCCCCCCCAAAAAAACAACAAAAAAACAAAACAAAAACACAAAGGAATGACTACACAAAAGATTTAGATATAAAATCTATATATTGATACTCTTGTTCTTTAATCTGCCGACCATTATCATCTTGCAATTTCACAACTAGCAACCAGTAGCTTAAATGAGGTCAAACATTTCCTTTCTTAGAAAGCTAACAAAATGATTTTTAAAAGGCCGCGCGTATTTATTTAAAAAGAATCTTTATTCGCTTTGCCAACTCCCTTTTCACTAATCTCAATTATCTACCCAGAGCATATATATAAATATATATATATATATATATATAATATATTATAGAGAGAGAGAGAGAGAGAGAGAGAGAAGGGGGGTTAGAAAACAAAGTGTTCCCCAAAAGATGATTTTATTATGATGTTTTATGTCGACGTTTTAATCGTTGCGGTTTATGTAAAACCTGCTTCAGGGCAATATAATAGGAGAAGAAGAAGATTAAAAGTGAGACCTTCTGAATCGTCTAAGAGGAAATGCAAAAATGTAAATCCTAATTATCTGGTGTTGCTTATCTGCTGAATTTTCATTTCTGATGAGTATCATCACATTAGCTAAATAACGGACCATTCTGTTTTTATTATGAAGAAATAAAGTGAAGGAAAAGGACATGCTACATAGAAAAAAAACATTTTCAAAGGTGAAAATGGGTGTTGTGGGTGTGCCGAATACGCTGTCTCGAGGGTATCACTACTTTAGGGGAGAGATTAGAAAAACAAAGTGTTCCCCAAAAGATTGATTTATTATGATGTTTATGTCGACGTTTAATCGTTGCGGTTTATGTAAAACCTGCTTCAGGGCAATATAATTGGAGGAGAAGAAGAATATTGTTTGTTCTTTAAACAGTGATGAATGTTTTTAAATGACTTGAGTTGGAAATATGTACAGTAAAAAAAGTCTCATAACCGTTTATTGATCAGCGTTCATTTTGGAAGTTTATATGTATATATATATATATATATATATATATATATATATATATATAATCCAAAAGTCCAGAGAAGAAATCTTCCTTACGACACAAGAGTTTTATTTAAACAAAACCAAGTCGCAGTTTTGAGAGCTCAATGTGTGCTCTTAATGTTAGAGTCGCAGAGCAAATGTATAAGTAAAGAAATAACAAAAGACTTAGAGATTTAGCATTATAGTCTATTTCAGGGAGCTTAGACAAAGTGTCTAATTATATATATATATATATATATATATATATATATATATATAAGATTTTTGGATGTTTGTTTTTATAGAAGCAATGTTGAATAAATTATTATTTATATTTTGCTTGAAGGCAATTATAAATGCATGTATCGCATAAAATTCGATAATTATAGAAAATAATCTTGACAAGTAAATCCCGCAAAGGATGGCTCGCTATGCAGAACACCGTACAGACTGTTTCGACTTTATTAAGTCTCTTCAGCGATGTATACTAACGACTCCCCTCCGACAGGAATCGAAACCGGGACTTCACAGGCATAGTCAGAGACCATATCCGTTCGGCCGCCGGTACATAGCGAACAATCCCTGCGAAATTAACCTTGTCAAAGATACTATTACACGCCCCTGCCATAGTAGGTAAGTGGACGTTTATTTAGTAAACAAAACCCGGCCGTAAGCTCTTCGGCGAAGTGAATAAGATTTTTGGATGTTTGTTTTTATAGAAGCAATGTTGAATAAATTATTATTTATATTTTGCTTGAAGGCAATTATAAATGCATGTATCGCATAAAATTATGTCTCGAGAGTATCACTCCTTTTTTTCTATTTTTTTTCTGAAAAAAAAAAAAATGACAAAAGAAAGAAAGAAAAAAAAAGAAAGTTCTCTACATTTGGAAAACAAAGTGAAAATTGTCGCTGTTGATTCTTGATTCTTGGTCTTAGCGTGCCAACCAGGCGAGCAGAATTGCACAGTCCCGTTTCTATGCCCTAAGCTAATTCTTTCCGTGCCACGCCTCTTTCCAGCTGTCCAGATGTTTAAGTGCAGAGTGCTGTTAAATGACAGGGTTGGTCATCTCGCACCCACCTCATCGTAGTCTGCCGACAATGCCAATTAGCAATTGATCGATGACAAAAACCGGATCGTATCAAAAGCCTTTGACAGTAAGTTCAAATTTAATTCTGTACCAACAATTATGACCTTATGTCAAAGATAAGCTAAAGTAAATATCTCTCCAGATATCGTTTATATATATATATATATATATATATATATATATATATATATATATATATTATATATAAAAGTAATTGGTAATTTGCTTGAAGCATTGTTAAGTATGTTTATAAAATAATAAAATTCGAAGGCAATACAATGCGTAAAAAATAAAGACAAAAAAGATGTTTTATATGTCTTATATATGTTTTATATGTCTTAAGATGTTTTATTGTCTTATATATGTTTTATATGTCTTAAGGATGTTTGATTTTTATATGTTTTATATATATGTTTTATATGTCTTATTATGTCTATAATGATGTTTTATATGTCTTATATATGTTTTATATGTCTTAAGAAGTTTTTAATGTCTTATATTTTATATGTCTTATATATATATATGTTTATATATCTATAAAACATCTTTTTGTCTTATTTTTTACGCATGTATTGCCTTCGAATTTATTATTTTATATATATATATATATATATATATATATATATATATATATATGTGTATATATAATATTATATATATATAATATATATATATATATATATATATATATTATATTATACTAAAGTTGAGTTAAACAACTTTTGCTTCCTAAATGCTTTTTTACTGTTTAGGTTAATGAACGAAAATTATACTAAATTATTTCCTTACTTTTAGGATTGAATTATGTTGAAAAAAAAATTTCTGTTTGTTTTAATTGGTTCTGATTAGTCGTAATTTGCTATTAAGTCAAAAACCGATCAATCTCTTACTTTGCTCTGTGTCTATCTCTTTCTTCCCCTCTATATATCTCTTGACTCGTTATACAATGGTCTAGTGCAAGTGAAAAGGGGATAGACTCCCTTGCTGTCTGGCTGATACCGACTATAGTCAACCCAATGACTTTATATATATTATATATATATATATATATATATAATATATATATATATAATATATATATATATATATATTATACGTGTGTGTGTGTGGGTGATGAATGTTGTGAAAAATAAACCTCTGAGAAAGAGGAAGGTATGCCGAAATATAAGAAAAATAGATATGGTTAAGAACACAATATTTCATCATTTTGACTTTTATTTTTAATCTTTACTCTTCAACATATATTTTTCCATGCTTCTAAGACAACCAATATATATATATATATATATATATATAATATATATATATATGAAATAAATATTTTAGAAAAAAACAAACACATGATGTTTTAATGTTTTTTTTTTGTTTTTTTGCTAAAAAAACCATGATGTTTTTTTTGTTTTTTTTCTAAAATATTTATTTCATACTGTCGGATTCACTTCCATTCACTTTTCATATATATATATATATAGTAAGAATAGAGAGAGAAGAGAGAGAAGAGAGAGAGAGAGAGAGAGAGAGAGAGAGAGAGAGAGAGAGAGAGAGAGAGACGGGGGATAAGAAAAGGAAAGACAGTCAGGGTCGAGTTGAAAACCGACACACAGAAGTACGCACCTGTTGTGTTTTTTCTTTCTCTCTCTCTCTTTCTTTCTTTCTTTCTTGTTTTCTTTTTTTTTCTTTTTCTTTTTTCTTCCTTTTATTTTATCTCTATTTTCCCTTTTTTTTCCTTGTTAATTATTTAGTCGACGAACCTTTTCGTGACGGTCGTCTGACGGCTTTTCGGAGCTGGAACCACCACAACCAGACCCACCCCAACACAACTCTCCACCACCAACACCACCACTACCACAATCATCTACACCGTATGAGCGAAAGAGAATCATGTGACAGATCATTTCGCGCCAACAGGGAAAGAATGTCGCCCCCTCCGCACCCCCGTTTCAAACCCCCCCGCCCCCAGTCTCCATCTGCGTCAACTTATTCATTATTCACAGTTCTAATTAGACGGGGATTCACTTGTTATTTGCAAAGCGCACATGTGAACATGATACATTCGTATAAACACACACGGCGTCGTCGTCGTCGTCGTCGTCTTCGTCTTCCAACACACAAATTAACATGTTTAAACGCTGCTTAACACACACAGATATACACAGACACGGAAACAGACACAGACACAGACACAGACACACACAGACACACACACACACACACTACACAATTCGGGGATTGTGGGACATTTTAGACGATGGTCTTTCTACGTTGGCCAATGTTTTGTAGATGTTCCAGATTCACAACAGGTTGTTCATTTTTTCGGGACGATTCAACTGCGATTTGAAGGAATTCATCATTTGTAATAAATTCCTTTCTTTTAAAACAATGAAGAAATAAAAGCTTTTTCCTCCTTTCATTTTAACAGGAAGAATGAATCCCGACAAAAAAAAAAAAAAAAAAAAAACAACAACCAAAAAAAAAAAAAAAAGAAAAAAAAAAGAAAAACGTTAGGGAGCTTTTACGGGACTCTGAATCGACCCCTTAATCAATCCCTGGAGGTAGACTGTTCTCATTTCGTTATACATGACTGGATACAAGTGTTAAGCTGTTTTACTATTCTATGTTACTGTCAGCCTTGATCAAGATTGAACCTGCAGCCTAGAAATAACTGTCACTTAGAACTGTATTAACTCAATACCTATATCCTATTTTCCAGAAAATAAAACCAAAACCAAACCAACCCCCCCCAACCCCCCCCCCAAAAAAAAAACAAAAACAAAAAGAAACATGGACTATAGTTCAGTTGAAGAAGGAGACAAACGACATGAGGTTTAAGTTATCACAACACGGTAGTACTAAGGATCACATATCCGAAATTTTTTTTTAACCCAACTCGTTCGTCACGGGTAGAGTTTGGCACAAGGTCGTCAGTATGAGGCATCCAGCGAGGATCGAACTCGCTATTCAGTAGTAATGGATATATGAAATTAGTTTGCTAACCAATGCATCACGATGGATGGGATGCCCTAATAATTTGCACCCATAAATCAATCATAAATTTACCCAACCTGTTCGCCGCGGGTAGAATTTGACAGGAGGTCGCAAGTATGGGGCATCCACTGAGGATCGAACTCGCTATTCATTTAATAGTAATAGATCCACGGGACTAGCTTGCTGACCACTCGACCATGATGTGACGCCCTAGGAAATTGTGGCAATAAATCAACCCATGCGTACTTATTTACACAATCCATTCACCGAGGGTAGGATTTGATGCAAGGTTGCAAGTATGGGGCATCCGGCAAGGATCGAACTCGCTATTCAGTTGTAATGGATGTTCGATAAGTGGGTTATTTTATGGCGAAGACATTTTTGTTTTATTCATTCTTGTTTCGTATTCAATTTTTTAGACCATATGACCTTTAGGCACCCCTTTTTGATCTTGATTAAGAAAGGACATGTTTTTCATTTACACCGTCAATATCCGGTTGTTTGTTAATAGACGATTTTTAGAGTTTTTAAAAATTATAAAATTAACCCTAACCCTAACCCTACCCCAAACAAACAACCGGATATTGACGGTGTAAATAAAAAACATGTCCTTCTGAATCGATATCAAAAAGGGGTGCCTGAAGGTCATATAGTCCAGTGTTTTTAGTCTCATTTTTTCAAAAAATCTATTTAGATGGTACTTTCATAGGTACTACCACTCTGGGTCAGAGTGGACCTGGGAGTAATGGCAATGAAGGGTATTCCTGACACCCCAGAACTCTAGAATTGGCACCTCACTACTAGATGCAGTTCAACATTCTCAGCCACTACACTCTATCACGTTTATGTTAAAAACGATTTGGGAGTTTGGCGTAAAAGCAATACGGTCAGGGCAATCATATAGGTGCTAGGGCTTGACGTGACCAACCGATTGGTCAAAGGTGGTCTCTCCGACTAGTTCAAGTAAGGGCTAAAGGGGAGTGTTGCATGTCATGGTCTGGTCAGCCATCAAGATCACGGATTGCCACCCACGGCCAGCAGGTAGCCCCATGGGTGGTGGTGGGGTCCCTACCCCAAAGGTACAGTTCAGTTGAAAAAGTAGAGAAGCAACATAAGGTTTAAGTTACCGCCAAAAGAATGTACGAAGGATCACATGACAGAATGGATAAAAAAACTTTCGTTAATCACCTTAACCTGACTAAATAATTAACAAGGAAAAAAAGGGAAAATAGAGATAAAATAAAAGGAAGAAAAAAAAAAGAAAGAAAAAAAAGAAAACAAAGAAAGAAAGAAAGAAAGAAAGAGAGAGAGAGAGAGAGAGAGAGAGAGAGAGAGAGAGAGAGAGAGAGAAAAGAAAAAACAACAGGTGCGTACTTCTGGGTGTCGGTTTTCAATTCGACCCTGACTGTCTTTCCTTTTCTCACCCCCGCCTCTCTCTCTCTCTCTCTCTCTCTCTCTCTCTCTCTCTCTCTCTCTCTCTCTCTCTCTTTATTCTTACTATATATATACATATTTATCTGGTTGTCTTAGAAGCATGGAAAAATATATGTTGAAGAGTAACGAATAAGATAAAAGTCAAAATTATGAATATTGTGTTCTTAACCTAATCTATTTTTCTCCTATTTCGGCTGATGATAGGTATGGCGCACCGTCACAGATACCAAAACATCTCCAGCGGAGGTAACCAACTTTTTCACAGCACTTAAAGTATGAGATTTTGTAACGTATCGTA
Source organism: Doryteuthis pealeii (assembly GCA_023376005.1). Classification (NCBI taxonomy): domain Eukaryota; kingdom Metazoa; phylum Mollusca; class Cephalopoda; order Myopsida; family Loliginidae; genus Doryteuthis; species Doryteuthis pealeii. The sequence continues at coordinate 63,594,858 of CM042173.1, forward strand.
ATATATTATATATATATATATATATATATATATATATATATATATATATATATATATATATAAAATGTTGTTCTGGTTCCAACGGGAGAAAATGTAATATTTTATAAAAAAGAAGAAGGTCCGCAAAATGTATTGTTCTCAGAAAAAATGTTTTATTCTTTTAATTTTACATACGCAACACGTGTTTCAGATATTCTGGTATCTTCTTCAGGCTTTGGTCAATACATATATTGATATACATATATATATATATACATATACACATACATAGGTTATGCGTGTTTCTGTCATTTTTCTGTTATGTATATATATATATATAATATATATATATATATATATATATATTATATATATATATATATATAGAGAGAGAGAGAGAGAGAGAGAGAGAGAGAGAGGAATGAAAAAAAATTCTAGAAAATCAGATTATATTAGTTTCTGAACATTTATTTGTGTTTCAGCATACAATTCCGGTACCTAAACTTTCAACTCTGCCCCTCGTTATAAAGAGTATTTTCTATCTGCTCGCTAATGTTTTATCCACTAGGCTACCAGGCAGCATTATTCTTATTGCAAATTCTTGACCAATGTTTAAACTAAAGGTTTGTTGGCATTTGTCTAATCGCACGCGCGTATGGAAGATAGAAAAACGTTTTACCTTTGGACAAAATTTTGGTGTGGTAGAACGAGCGTATTCTTGGTCGTTTGAGATGCAAGGTGTCTGATGTGTGAAGACTTCACAGAAGAATTCCAATACCAAAGATGAACATTCTATACACCTGCTTCCATCTACCCTCAGGTAAATAAGACACGAAGATCTTTGATGTTACCAAAGAGGGACATGCGTGTATGTGTGTGTGTGAGAGATAGATAGATAGATAGAGATAGAGAGAGAGAGAGAGAGAGAGAGTGAGAGAAAGCGAGAGAGAGAGAGAGAGAGAGAGAGGGAGAGAGAGAGGGAGAATGTCAGATAGACGAACAGATAGACAAGAGAATGAATTTAAAGGACCCTGTGTATGTGTGGTTGTGTGTGTTTGTATGTGTGTGTGTGTGTGTGTGAGAGAGAGAGAGAGAGAAGTGAGAGAGAGAGAGAAAGAGAGAGAGAGAGAGAGTGAGAGGACAGAGAGAGAGAGAGAGAAAGTGAGAGAGAAAAGAGAGAGAGAGAGAAGAGAGAGAGAGAGAGAGAAAGAGAGAGAGAGAGGGGGGGAAATGAGAATGTCAGATAGACGACAGATAGACAAGAGAGTAAATTAAAAGACCCTGTGTATGTGTGGTTGTATGTTTGTGTGTTGTGTGTGTGTGTGTGTGTGTGTGTGAGAGAGAGAGAGAGAGAGAGAGAATGAGAGGGAGAGAGAGAGAAAAGAAAAAGAGAGATAATGAGAGAGACAGACAGACAAGCGGAGAGTAAATTAAAAGGACCCTGTGTGTATGAGTATGTGTGTGTGTGTGTGTGTGTGTGTGTGTGTGTGTGAGAGAGAGAGAGAGAGAGAGAGAGAGAGAATGAGGAGAGAGAGACAGATAGACAGACAGACAAGCGGAGAGTAAATTAAAAGGACCCTGTGTGTATGAGTGTATGTGTGTGTGTGTGTGTGTGTGTGTTGTGTGTGTGTGTGTGAGAGAGAGAGAGAGAGAGAGAGAGAGATACATACATACAGACAGACAGACAGACCATGAATGAAGAGTAAAGAGGGGGGGTGACCGGACAGATTGAGAGAAGTGAAAATATAGAAAGAGAAAAGAAAGAATTCATAGATTAAACAGGATAAGAATATATATATAAGAGAGAAAACCTAGCCAGATATTCCTCCTTCGAAGAGTAACACACACACACAACACACACACACTATATATATATATATATATATACACACGCACACACATAACACACACATATATTATAATATGGGTGCTACATTTATAAGTAAACATGCTCAATATCAGGGATAAAGCATTTATTATATATTATTTACAACCCCTCCGCACGAGCAGGATGTGACACAAGGTCAATTTCTTAAGCGGAGTTTAACAGGTTTGAATTCAGAGGTTTTCCTTCTCCTAGACTGGTTACCTATCCAGGGTTAAAGAGCCCAGTCTACCATGCTATTTATCCATAGCTGGAGGGAGAATTGGTTTCATACTTTTCCCAAGGGTATTAGCGCTATACGAAATTCAAACAGCTTCGTCCAGGAATTGAACTCGGGTCGACGAGTCCATTTCCTATGACTCTAACCATTAGACCACGCGCCTCCAATTATATTTAATTTATATATAAGTTAAGATAGCATGGACACGGAGTCAACTGCGCATGGTTACTGACAGTTTCTCGTCTATGCGATCTTGAGAGCGAATTTGGTCTGAAGATCGCATAGACAAGAAACTCTCAGTAACCATGCGCCCTTGCCTCCGTGTCCTCAGTATAAAAGGATTGATACGTAAAAAATAACCCCAAAAGAATTGACATGTAAAATCTAACCAATCAACAAACAAACCAGAAAGAATAACAGGTTATTTCCTAGTTGAGTAACATGATGCTTACAGCGTGACCCAGAAAAACATGTTGTACCGGCCGTTCCTACAATGGAGAATATACACCGGTTCTCACTATAAATAGTGAGACACCGAGTGAAAAGGTTGTACTGTTACCGTAACGGCAAGCTAGCCCGTTCCTGCTACCTTTATTGTAAATACACTTGTCTTTATTTTACCCTACCTCGACTTGACTTCTTTTTTACTGTTGGATTAACATTCACAACAAAACAGAACCCAAATTATTTTATTTTCCCATTAAACTAACACTTAAAATCCATCTAAACCCAACACTAACCCTAAACCCTAACCCCTAACCCTACCCCACCTTAGTTGAGTAACATAATAGTTACAGGGTGACCAGAAAAAACAAAACCCAAATTATTTATTTTTCCCAATTAAAACTAACCCTAAACCCCAACACTAAACCCAACCCTAACCCTAAACCCTAACCCTAACCTTCAAACCTTAACCCGTAACCCTACACCCACCCTAGTTGAGTAACATAATATTTACAACTAACTTCCGGTTTTGAAACCGGGCGGTCTCGGCGAGGCTTCGGCCGACTGGACCGGGTTATGTTGTTAATAATAGCGTCGATCCCAGGGGCCATCCCCCCCTAGTGGCGCAACAAAAACCTGCCCCCTCGATTTAAAAGGCTGGGCCGGGCTGCGGTTTACTTGCCCAGTGCCTGCATGGCACCCCCCCCCCCTGAGGGGAATACCCGACGGAGATCGAACGCAATTGTTCACCTGCCACCCGATGAGCTTCGGGCTTGTGTGTGTTGGTCCCACAATAAATAGGGCCTTTGTGCGCTGACCACGTACAAGTTGGGGTAACGCGGGGAAAAATATCAACAATCAATATTTACAAGATTGGGGACCCAGAAAAAACAGAAGAACCCAAAATTATCTATTTTTCCCCATTTAAAACTACCCTAAACCCAAACCCTAATAAACCCTTTTAAACCCCAAAAAAACCCTAAAACTTCCCCCTTTAAAAAAAAAACCCCCCATTCTCCTTCTCCCTG
>CM042173.1:63601013-63606013 GCA_023376005.1 Doryteuthis pealeii
GAGAATGAATAAAAAATAAAATAGGAGGTACAAGATAAAAGTATTAGGAGTTCAAAAATATGATTGAAAAAGTCGGAGGAGGAGAAGGAAGAGAAGGAGGAGGAGGAGAAGGAGGAAAATGAAAATGAAAGTGAAAGTGAAACTACAAAGAAACCGAAAGTAACGACAATAAAATTGTCTCTTTAATTCTCTTACAAAAAAGTAAAAACAAAATGGCGGCTGACTTAAAAAAAAGTGTTTCTAATTTATATCTTTTTGGAAGCAATTCGGCATTCAAATCGTAATTCAAAGATGAATGCCAATCTGCTGAACCGTCAATGTCGCTTGCCAGTATCCGTTAACCAATCAACAGCACTTCAGATATCTTTTCTTCTTCTTTCTTCTCTTTTTCTTTTTCTTCTTTTCTTCTCAGCTTTCATATAATTGCTCCTACGTAAGCTTTATCATCATTATTGATATTATCGACATTCTCCACTCGCTGAAAAAAAAAAAAAAAAAAAAAAAAATGAATAAACAAACAGTAAAAAATAAACAAAATATTTTAAAATCCGTTTTAGAAAATTTGGACGGTTTCCAAAATAGTCAGTCTACAGGTGTTCTGAAAATAATCACGCCCATCTTCCTTTAGAGAAAGAAAGTAAAGGCAGGAAGAAGAAATATGAGTAGTAAAAGTAAAGTAAAGTCGTCGGGGCGGCCTAATGTCGGTGTCAGCCAGACAGCGAGGGAGTCTATCCCCTTTTCACTAGCTCTAGATCAAGATTATTATTTTAGCATCTCAGATGGAGCAGCACATCTACCATCAGTTCCTCACTTTACCGCACAGATCTCTGTGTTACTCATACTCATATACTTCCCTGGACTAAAAGGGGGGATCAAAGTGTAGTATCTGTTCCAGTTACTATGCTCTGATTCTTACCTAATCCACCCGGTCTCGGCTGGGGGTCCAGTGTGCTTCAGCCACTGGACCGGTAAAGTACAATTAATAGCGTCGATCCCAGGGGGCCATGCCCCCCAGATAGACGTAATTTTTATGCGCCCACGTAAAAACGAGATCTTGTGTCCAGCCCTCATAAGTGGGATGAGCAGGCAAATAAACTCATACGCTGAGTTGGCGAGGGCCGGTATCGAACCAGGAACCCTGTGATTCCTAGCCGAACACTACCGACTGAGCTTTATATGAGTAGTACTATTATTATTATTAGTAGTATTAGTAGTATCAGTAGTAGTAGTAGAAGTTGGTTGATTGGTTGGATTTTACGGCATGTCAACCCATTGGGTTATTTTATGCCGATGATGTCAAGTTTTATTCATTCAATTAGTTTTATACACATTTTTTCTATTTAATCCAAAGATGGGCCTCTAACAGGTACTACCATTCCGGGTCAGAGTGAACCTATGAGTAATGGCAATGAAGAGGTACTCCACATTCCCCAGAGCTCCGGAACAGGAACCTCACCATCAGATAGAGTTTAACGTCATACGCAGGACACTAAGACCCTCATCCACAACCTTCTACAACATGTATGATAAAAAGGGTTTGAGGCTTTTCATAAGGACGTTAGGGGTGAAACAATCCTATAAGTGCCGGGGTTGAAGGGACCAGCCGATTGATCGGAGGTGTCCTCCTCGACCGGCCATGTAGTAAGAGTCAAAGTGGAGTCTTGCATGTCATAGCCTGCTCAATCACTAGCGTTCCGTCCTTAAGCATCATGGGTAGCCACCACGGCCAACAGGCGACCTCATTGGGGGGGGGGGCTTACCCTCTGCAGAAGTTCAGTCGGTGTATTCTTCAGCCCCGGCCGACAGGGGTTATGTCCTGGATCTGACGGTAAACTGTATCTGATGGTAAAGTTTCAATTCTGGAGCTCTGGGGAGTGTAGATTACCGCTTCATGACGTTTACTCACAAGTCCACTCTACATGGATTGGTAGTACATGTTAGGGTCCCATCTATGGGTTAAATAGAACAAAATTAGTTTTAAAAATGTGTTTAAAAATTGAGTTTAAAAAATTGAGTACCTATCAATAACCAATAAAACAAAACATCTTCGGTATAAAATGACCCAATGGGTTGACATGCCGTAAAAACCATCCAACCAACGAACCAGCGAACCAGTGAACCAACCGGGCTTAGAACGTCATGTCGCCTATCCAGTTGAAATAAAGATTATTATGCTTTTTTACATATTGAACTATTTTCAATACCTCTTGAGTAGACATCAAATATTGTAATAATTAAATTATCATACAGTGGTAGATCCTGCTAGTTATTATTATTAATATTATTATTATTATTATTATTTTCACCCCTTTTGAGTTTTTCACATCAGGGTTAGCTGATGGTATTTCACTGGAGGCTGAGTGACAAGTCTCCTCAGGTATCCAGGACTCTTCTGAGTATTCTAGCCGATTGCAGCAGTGCAGTAGTCTGGATGGTCTCAATTTTCCTCTGATTTCCAGATCCTACAGTTTTTTTCCCCAAGTTTATTGAGACCGTTCCAAGTGCACCAACTACAATTGGTATCACTTTCACTCTCATATTCCACAGCTTTTTCAATTTTCTGGCAAGGTCCAGGTATTTATCCATCTTTTTATTTTCCTTCAGCTTCACGCTGTTATCTGCTGGAACCGCAAAGTCCACCAATTGACATGTTCTCTTTTTTTTTTGTTAATCAACACTAGGTCTGGTCTCCTGGCTGGGATAGGGTAATCCGTCTTTATCTCAAAGTCCCAGAGAATTATTATTATTATTATTATTATTATTATTATTATTATTATTATTATTAAGAATAGATACTAAAGTTGAATTTTTAAAATAAATGATTAAAATCATGAATTGGTTGAAACCACATTACTGTTTTAAAAGGGAGACTTCGGCATTAAATAACCCAACAAGGGTTGATTTGTCGTTAAACCAATCAACCAATTAACCATTTTATCCAGTATTGAAACGTCTATTTCTCAGTATTTCATTGAAACGTCTATTTCTCAGTACGCGCATCAAATAACAAAGTTTCCCGCACTGTTACAACACTTTATATTGGATTATCTTGATTTCAGGTTAAATTCCCCCTCTCAAAGCCTACTCCATTTTGAATTCGAACTGGTGTAACCTGTTAGGGTCCTATCTGTAGATGAAATGATAACTATTAAAAATGTGTTTTAAAAAAATGAGTACTCAACAAAAATAAATGAACTTTGGTGCTATTGGTCACCAACCATATTTCAAATGGTCCTCTTCTCACACGCAACGGGTGTATGATATGTAGAACACTGGACAGCTGTTTCAATCTTATTAGTTCTCAACAGCAGTAAACTTGGTCAATTGATTCGTTGTTGAATTTCTCTATAAAGATATATGTCTGAATGATTAATTTAAATTTTTAGAAACGTTTTGGAGGTCCCTACTGTCGTAAAACAAAACAAATATCTCAGTGGAGTGGAGTGAATATGAAACTTTTTAAGTAGTTGTTCTTTTTAATATTAAACGTTTTATTTTATTTATTTAATTTTCCCACTACCTCGGGCAATATCTTTCGAAACATTATTTTTATAAACCCTGGAGGGCATTTCTTTTGCTAGTAAATATAATATATCATTTTGATTTTTCTGACTGTAGTCCTTATCTTTATTGTGGTATAACAAATAATATCAAATTTTAAGGAAAACATTGACTGTGAACATCAGTGTAAGATGGATAAGTACAAAAAATTTGGTATATCAGTATTTGCTATTGAATTTCGATGCCGTGAATTTTCTGAATTAAACGCCCGGATGTACAATCAAAATCTTTGACAGTTAACAAACATGGCAGACCGGAACTCTTTAGATCAATTACGTTCACTATTCATTTATCAACAGATCAACCATATATATATATATATATATATATATATATATATATTATATATATATATATATAAAGATAAATCTAATGAGTCAGACGAACCTACTAAAAGTTTCGCTTAATGCTCTTCAGGGCTAAGATCTTAGCTCTTATTCATCTTTATTATTTGCTCTACTTAGGCATTGAGCACTTTTTATCTTATATATATATATGCATATAAATTATTTTTTCTTTTGGCCAAAATATTGTACTAATAGATTATTTTTTGTTGCTACGATTATCTTGGTCTTATCTTTTTTCCAAAATTTGTTTTCTTCCCAGTTGATGTAGTATATTTTTACAATCAAACTATTTGCTGGGTTTTTCTCACCGCGAGGATTTACCAATAAGTTTGGTATATGTATATATATATATATTATATATATATATATATAAGTATGAACAAAAAGTGATAAGACAAACAGAATATTTTTATGTGTTTATTATTCTCAACTAGTTTCGACCTTAGGTCATCGTCAGGAAAAATTTTCTTGTTTGAGGAAATTGTTTTTAGAGAGTTTTTTTTTGAAAGGAAGCATTATTAGAAAAATATTAAAATTAAAAGATTTTTTTTAGGGTTTGACATATTATTATAATCCGAGTAGAGGAATGTATTAGTAGTAGCAAGTCCATCTGTTCTGTGAAAAAACCCTCTTTGAGGTGGGTTCTTTTTGAATGCTCCTATATATGTGAGGGAGGGTTCTTGAGAGTTTTGTATATGACCATATATGTATACATATAAATGTATGTGTGTGCATACATATATGCGTGTGAGTGTGAGCGTGTGTGTGTATCTCGGTACAGTGTGCGTGACTTTTCAAATAGGTCAAGGAGTGGTTTGTTTGATGTGGGACGGTCAGTGTTTTTTTTATTTAGGTGTTATTGAACCCCACATTTTTTGTCACCTCGACTTTATATATATATATATATATATATATATATATATATATATATATATATATACATATATATATATATATATATTAATATATATATGAAGTCATACCTAATATCCTACAAATATATATATATATATATATATATATATATATAATCATTATTATTAGTGTGTACAGAAACAACCTTCTCGAGTTTCACCATAAGAATCTTCAGGG
>CM042173.1:63608513-63611013 GCA_023376005.1 Doryteuthis pealeii
TTTCTTTTCTTCTTCATATTTCCTTTTTTTTTCTATGTGCCGTCTGTCCAATCATATTCATTCATTCTTTCTTTCTTTCTTTCTTTCTGCTTGCCTTCGCCCTGTTTTCTTTCTTTCTTTCTTTTCTTCTTGATATTTTCCTTTATTTTTCTATGTACGTGTCATCTGTCCCATCATATTCTTTCCTTCTTTCTTTCTTTTTTTTCATCATATTTATCTTTCTTTTTTTGTATGCCCATGTCGCCTGTCCCATCATATTCTTTCTTTCTTTCTTTCTTTCTTTCTTTCTTTCTTTTTTTCTTTCTTTCTTTCTTTCTTACACTCAATTTATTTCAATATACTTTTTTTTACCTCAACTTAATCATTCTTTATTTTTCTTTCCCATTTCATTTTTACGCTTAAAAGAAACCATTAACCCTCAACCAGAAGAAAATTCTGTTTTTTCCATTCATGCACACAACTACGCATGCGCACTCTTGGGAGTTTAATGGCGATCATTTGGTTGCAACATCCATATTTTCATTAATCATCATATTACGAACATCGCTCATTTGAGGCGGTTAGTTTTTAAAAAATCCTATATTTATCACAAAGTTTCAGTTATATGCATATCCGATCTCACTGAAAGCTAAAGCGACAATTCTTCAAAGCCGTAGTTGTATCATTGCTGATATTGTGGAAACAATAATATATATATATATATCTTTTATACGTCTTTTATACGTCTTTTAATATATGAAGTTGATTAAAATAATTCCAATTAAGAACAAATTTTCAAAGGGTTAAAGGGAGATAACTTTATGAGCATTTAAAAAAAATGCAGGAAATTCAAAAATATAATCGAAAACATAAAGAGCGTCCACAATAATCAACCGACGTAATTTGCGGTCCAAAACATAACAGCAAGAAATGTCTTCGTATAAACACCAGGAGATCTATTAGCAACCTGACGATGGTGAAATAGCCTGAAACCTGGGTAATTTCCTATGGAAAACAATTATATTTAAAAAATTCAACAAATAAATAAATAAAGCTCCTACAAATTTGTGGTTGAGCACTGTGATTTCTTTGTTTCATCCCCAATTTTTTAAATATATATATATATATATATATATATATATATATATATATATATATATATATATATATATATATATAATGAATGGAGAATAAATAAGAAAAGTATTGGCATATAAAGGTGCTCAATGCTAAAATAGCAGAGCAGGTTTACAGTCCACAACAGATTACAGAATACAAGAACAGAAGATAAGAAATCCAACCATAAGGTACTGTTACATAATTGTATGGTGGCGTGAGCTTTGGACAAAATTCTGTTTTTTCCATTCATGCACACAACTACGCATGCGCACTCTTGGGAGCTTAATGGCGATCATTTGGTAGCAACATCCGTAGCGAGAATGGAAAGGGCCTAAGTGGAAAACTACAGACCGTTTGGGAACTGACCCCCAAAGGCCGGAATCTCCCGAGTCACGTGCTAGACATAGTTAGGTTGTAAGTTGCAACCTAAATGGCAAGCAGAACAGACGTTTTCAACTGAGGTTGTACTCAGCCGTGCAATGAAAATGGGCAATACAGAAATAAAGCTTTGATCAAACTAATACAAAGTCTTGTTAATAATTTGCATGGCTTTAAAAGAGCTAGCCCCGAAAGAAGCCACTAGACGGAATAGAAATAGAAGTAAAGATCCAACATGGCGACTGGACGATGACAGAACGACCGGCCAAGAGAAGATAGAAATGAAGCAAGTAAGTCACACGAATCTATCTGTCTGTCACTCTCTCTCTCTCTCTGTTGGTCCACTCTCTCTTTCTCTCTCTCTCTCTCTCTATATATATATATATATCACATGAGAACACTCTTGTTTTCAACGCAATGTTCTTTTAAAAAATTGAGTTTAAAAAGAGAACTGAGTACCCCTTAAGAATGAATAAAAAAAAACGTCTTCGGCATAAAATAACCCAACAAGAGTTGATATGTCGAAAATTCAACCACCCAACCAACCAGCCAGATCTCCTATTATTTCAAATATCTGGTTCCAATCTATTCAATGTTTACTTCTCGGAATGAGTTCAATCCTTGCACGCAAGAGTTTGGTTTAGTTTGTTTTGTTTTGCGGCATATCAACCTCGGTGGGCCATTTAATGCCGACTAATTTTTGGATTCATAGTGATATTTTGGTAGAAAACAAATGTATTTATGTAGAGATTTCAACTATGGTTCAATTACTGGAGGAATAAGAACGAACTCATAAGTGACGATCTCCTATGTTTATCTACACATGGACACACTAGATTTGTCCGATCGGCAAAGACTTACATAGACATATTGCATTGTCCATGAATAAGTACACCCATAACATTTTTTTGGTTTGGTTTGGTTTGTTTTGTTTTGTTTTACGGCATATCAACCTCAATGGGTCATTTAATGCCGATAAAGTTTTGAAATAAATCAATTCTTAATGGATAATACAATTTTTTTA
>CM042173.1:63616013-63626013 GCA_023376005.1 Doryteuthis pealeii
CACACGTCGTCGTCGTCGTCGTCGTCTTCGTCTTCCAACACACAAATTAACATGTTTAAACGCTGCTTAACACACACAGATATACACAGACACGCAGACACACACACACACACACACACACACACACACACACTACAGAAGTCGGGAATTGTGGGACATTTTAGACGATCGTCTTTCTAAGTTTGCCAATGTTTTGTAGATGTTCCAGATTCACAACAGGTTGTTCATTTTTTCGGGACGATTCAACTGCGATTTGAAGGAATTCATCATTTGTAATAAATTCCTTTCTTTTAAAACAATGAAGAAATAAAGCTTTTCCTCCTTTCATTTTAACAGGAAGAATGAATCCCCGACAAAAAAAAAGAAAAAAAAAAACAACAACCAAAAAAAAAAAAAAGAAAAAAAAAAGAAAACGTTTGGGAGCTTTCACGGGACTCTGAATCGAACCCCTTAATCAATCCCTGGAGGTAGACTGTTCTCATTTCATTATACATGACTGGATACAAGTGTTAAGCTGTTTTACTATTCTATGTTACTGTCAGCCTTGATCAAGATTGAACCTGCAGCCTAGAAATAACTGTCACTTAGAACTGTATTAACTCAATACCTATATCCTATTTTCCCAGAAAATAAAACAAAAATCAAACCAAAAACAAGCCCCCCAAAAAAAAAAACAAAAAAAAACCAACAAAAAAACCCAAAAAGAAACATGGACTATAAGTTCAGTTGAAGAAGGAGACAAACGACATGAGGTTTAAGTTATCACAACACGATAGTACTAAGGATCACATATCCGAAAAATTGTTTTAACCCAACCCGTTCGTCACGGGTAGAGTTTGGCACAAGGTCGCCAGTATGAGGCATCCAGCGAGGATCGAACTCGCTATTCAGTAGTAATGGATATATGAAATCAGTTTGCTAACCAATGCATCACGATGGATGGGATGCCCTAATAATTTGCACCCATAAATCAATCCATCGGTACTTGTTTACCCAACCTGTTCGCCGCGGATAGAATTTGACAGAAGGTCGCAAGTATGGGGCATCCACTGAGGATCGAACTCGCTATTCATTCAATAGTAATGGATCCACGGGACTAGCTTGCTGACCACTAGACCACGATGTGACGCCCTAGGAATTTGTGGCCATAAATCAACCCGTGCGTACTTATTTACCCAATCCATTCACTGAGGGTAGGATTTAACGCAATGTTGCAAGTATGGGGCATCCGGCAAGGATCGAACTCGCTATTCAGTTGTAATAGATGTTCGATAAGTGGGTTATTTTATGGCGAAGACATTTTTGTTTTATTCATTCTTGTTTCGTATTCAATTTTTTAGACCATATGACCTTTAGGCACCCCTTTTTGATCTCGATTCAGAAGGACATGTTTTTCATTTACACCGTCAATATCCGGTTGTTTGTTAATAGACGATTTTTAGAGTTAAAAAAAAAACTAACCCTAACCCCTAACCCTAACCCCTAACCCTAACCCTAACCCCAAACAAACAACCGGATATTGACGGTGTAAATAAAAAACATGTCCTTCTGAATCGATATCAAAAAGAGGTGCCTGAAGGTCATATAGTCCAATGTTTTTAGTCTCATTCTTTCAAAAAATCTATTTAGATGGTACTTTAATAGGTACTACCACTCTGGGTCAGAGTGGACCTGGGAGTAATGGCAATGAAGGGTATTCCTGACTCCCCAGAACTCTAGAATTGACACCTCACTACTAGATGCAGTTTAACATTTTACATTGGATACTAACATTCTCAGCCACCACACTCTATCACGTTTATGATAAAAACGATTTTGGAGTTTGGCTTAAAATCAATACGGTCAGGGTAATCATATAGGTGCTAGGGCTTGACGTGACCAACCGATTGGTCAAAGGTGGTCTCTCCGACTAGCTCAAGTAAGGGCTAAAGGGAAGTGTTGCATGTCATGGATTGGTCAGCCATCAAGATCATTGATTGCCACCCACGGCCAGCAGGTAGCCCCATGGGTGGTGGTGGGGGCCCTACCCCAAAGGCAAAGTTCAGTTGAAAAAGAAGAGAAGCAACATAAGGTTTAAGTTACCACCAAAAGAATGTACGAAGGGCCACATGACAGAATGGATAAAAAAAACTTTCGTTAAGGTTAGCACACTGATGGTAGGTATGGCGCGCCGCCACAGATACCAAAACATCTCCGGCGGTGACCAACTTTTTCACAGCAACTTAAAATATGCGATTTTGTAACGTAATATATATATAATATATATATATATATATATATATTATATATATATATATTCAATTTCGACCAAATTGAATATGGAGTACTTTGTATATTGCTATTATGGAAAAAAAAATTCTCAATTGATACGACTTACATTACTTTCTGCCTCACGTATCCAACGTGTTTTTCTTCTTAGTAACATCCCAGCTAAGCCAATACATTTATTAAAAAGAAAATGTCTGAGTCGTGCGATCTTGTTTATAACAACTTTCCTTATTGATGATTGGCTGCGGAATTAGCCAATCGGATATAAAGAGACCGATGATCGCGTTGACGTATAGCTCACTTTTCAGTTGGCGTTGCACAATAGTGGCGTGTTGGAGTTTGATCGTCTCCAACGGGGTCTGGCTGGCTGAGGGGGTATTATGTTGAAAGACCCGAAACCCCCGTATGAAGTCAGCCTATAACATAACTGACGACGCCACCCTGCGCTAAGTCTAGCGTATTTCAAACATATATATATATATATGTATATATATATATATATATATATATATATATATATATATATAGAGAGAGAGAGAGAGAGAGAGAGAGGATATGAAAAAAAATTCTAGAAAATCACATTATATTAATTTTTGAATATTTATTTATGTTTCAGCATACATGTCCGGTACCTAAACTTCAACTCTGCCCCTCGTTATAAAGAGTATTTTCTATCTGCTCGCTGATGTTTTATCCACTAGGCTACCAGGCAGCATTATTCTCATTGCAAATTCTTGACCAATGTTTAAACTAAAGGTTTGTTGGCATTTGTCTAATCGCACGCGCCGTATGGAAGATAGAAAACGTTTTACCTTTGGACAAAATTTTGGTGTGGTAGAACCGAGCGTATTTCTTGGTCGTTTGAGATGCAAGGTGTCTGATGTGTGAAGACTTCACAGAAGAATTCCAATACCAAAGATGAACATTCTATACACCTGCTTCCATCTACCCTCAGGTAAATAAGACACGAAGATCTTTGATGTTAACCAAAAGAGGGACGTGCGTGTATGTGTGTGTGAGATGGATAGATAGATAGATAGAGAGGGAGAGAGAGAGGGGAGAGAGAGAGGGGGAGAGAGAGAGGGGGGAGAGAGAGAGAGAAAGAGAGAAAGTGAGTGAGGGGGAGAGAAAGAGAGAGAGAGAAAGTGAGAGACAGAGAGAGAGAGAAAGTGAGAGAGAGAGAAAGAGAGAAAGAGAGAGAGAAAGTGAGAGAGAGAGAAAGAAAGAGAGAGAAAAGAGAGAGAGAGAGAGAGAGAGAGAGAGAGAGAGAGAGAGAGAGGGGGTGGGAGAATGAGAATGTCAGATAAACGAACAGATAGACAAGAGAGTAAATTAAAAGGACCCTGTGTATGTGTGTGTGTTTGTATGTGTGGTGTGTGTGTGTGTGTGTGTGTGGTGAGAGAGAGAGAGAGAGAGAGAGAGAGAGAGAGAAAGAAAAAAGAGAGAATGAAGAGAGAGAGAGACAGACAGACAGACAGACAAGCGGAGAATAAATTAAAAGGACCCTGTGTGTATGAGTGTGTGTGTGTGTGTGTATGAGTGTGTGTGTGTGTATGTGTGTGTGTAGAGAGAGAGAGAGAAGAGAGAGAAAGAGAGAGACAGAGAGATAGAGAGAGGGAGAGACAGACAGACAGACAGACAAGCGGAGAGTAAATTAAAATGACCCTGTGTGTATGAGTGTGTGTGGTGGAGAGAGAGAAGAGTGGTGTGTGAGAGAGAGAGAGAGAGAGAGAGAGAGAGAGAGAGAGAGAGAGAGAGAGTGAGAGAGAGAGATACATACATACATACATACATACAGACATACATACAGACAGACAGACCATGAATGAAGAGTAAAGAGGGGGTGTGTGTGATCCGGACAGATTGAGAGAAAGTTAAAATATAGAAAGAGAAAAGCAAAGAATTCATAGATTAAACAGGATAAGAATATATATAAAGAGAGAAAAACCTAGCCAGATATTCCTCCTTCGAAAGAGTAACACACACACACACACACACACTAATATATATATATATATATAATATATATATATATATACACGCACACACATATACACACACATATATATAATATGGGTGCTACATTTATAAGTAAACACTGCTCAATATCAGGGATAAAGCATTTATATATATATATTTACCAACCCCTCCGCACGAGCAGGATGTGACACAAGGTCAATTTCTTAAGCGGAGTTTAACAGGTTTGAATTCAGAGTTTTCCTTCTCCTAGACTGGTTACCTAGCCAGGGTTAAAGAGCCCAGTCTACCATGCTATTTATCCATAGCTGGAGGGAGAATTGGTTTCATACTTTTCCCAAGGGTATTAGCGCTATATGAAATTCAAACAGCTTCGTCCAGGAATTGAACTCGGGTCGACGAGTCCATTTCCTATGACTCTAACTATTAGACCACGCGCCTCCAATTATATTTAATTTATATATAAGTTAAGATAGCATGGACACGGAGTCAACTGTGCATAGTTACTGACAGTTTCTCGTCTATGCGATCTTGAGAGCGAATTTGGTCTGAAGATCGCATAGGCAAGAAACTCTCAGTAACCATGCGCCCTTGCCTCCGTGTCCTCACTATAAAAGGATTGATATGCCGTAAAAATAACCCCAAAAGAATTGACATGTAAAATCTAACCAATCAACAAACAATCCAGAAAGAATAACAGGTTATTTCCTAGTTGAGTAACATGATATTACAGCGTGACCCAGAAAAACATGTTGTACCGGCCGTTCCTACAGTGGAGAATATACACCGGTTCTCACTATAAATAGTGAGACACCGAGTGAAAAGGTTGTACTGTTACCGTTAACGGCAAGCTAGCCGTTCCTGTACCATTATTGTAAATACACTTGTCTTATTTTACCCTACCTCGACTTGACTTCTTTTTTACTGTTGGATTAACATCACAACAAAACAGAACCCAAATTATTTATTTTCCCATTAAACTAACCCTAAATCCCAATCCTAAACCCAACCCTAACCCTAACCCTAAACCCTAACCCTACCCCACCCTAGTTGAGTAACATAATATTACAGGGTGACCCAGAAAAAACAGAACCCAAATTATCTATTTTCCCATTAAACTTACCCTAACCCAAACCCAAACCCTAACCCTAAATCCTAACCACAACCCTAACCCTAAACCTAACCCTAAATCCTAACCCTAACCCTAAACCCTAACCCTACCCAAACCTAGTTGAGTCACATTATATTACAGGTTGACCATGAAAAAACAGAACCCAAATTATCTATTTTCCCATTAAACTAACCCTAACCCAAACCCTAACCCAAACCCTACCCCTAACACTAACACGAACCCAAACCCTAACCCTAACCCTAACCCTAACTCCCCCTAGTTGAGTAACATAATATTACAAGGTGACCCAGAAAAAACAGAACCCACAAAATTTGTAATAAAACTGTTCATTTTAATTTTTTTAAGTTTAAGTCCAACACGGGTAGGGTTAGGGTTGGGGTTTAGGGTTAGTTTAATGGGAAAATAAATAAATAATTTGGGTTCTGTTTTTTCTGGGTCACTCATGTTACTGAACTTGGAAATTAGCGAATAACATTTTAACGGAGATAAGAAGAAATGTCTATAGAGTCAAAATCTTTTTGTTAATTAGATTTTAAATTTTAATACTTATTTTTTTTTTTTTTTCAAAAACTGAAAAAGTCATCAAGGTCAGAATATTTCACCGAACAAAAAGCCAAGTATCGTTTTCTGTGCACAAGAATTTAAAGTCAATAAAAAGGCGGGAATTGAAACGAGCTGCTGCTGCTCCTGCTTTTTTTGCTACTATTATTATTTGATTCTTTGGGAGTTTTTCATAATAATAATAATAATAATAGTAATAAAAAAATAATAATAATAATAATAATGCGCTTATTTTCTAACTACTTAGATATCGTACGTGTGTGTCACAGCCTGTCATCGTCTTTGACTAATAATCGATGATTCCATTAAAAAGAACAAGATAAAAATGAAAGAGAGAAAGAAAGAAAGAAAGAAAAGAGTGAAAGAAAGAAAGGAAAAAGGAAAGAAAGAAAGAAAGGAAAAAGGAAAGAAAGAAAGAAAGAAAGAAAAAGAGTACTGAAAGAAAGAAACAGTGAAAGAAAGAAGAAAAGAGAAGATAAGAGTGAAAGAGAGTGTGAGAAACGGGAAAAGAAAGGAAGTAAATAAATCGATAAATTAAGAGAGAAAGAAAAGAGTGAAAGAAAAAAAGAAAGAAAGAAAGAAAGAAGAAGAAAAGAAAGAAATTGATTGCTGAAAGAAAGAAAGAAATAATGAAAGAAAGAAAGAAAAAAAAATAAAGAAAGGGAAGAAAAAAGTGAAAAAGAGTGAGAGAAACGGGAAAAAGAAAGAAAACGGATAAAGAAAGAAAGCAAAAAGTGAAAGAAAGAAAGAAAAAGAAAGAAAAAGAAAGAAAGAAAGAAAAAGAGTATTGAAAGAAAGAAACAGTGAGACAAAGAAAGAAAGAAAAATAAAGAGTGGAAGAATTGTTATTTTGCATAAAGTAAGGTCTTTTTTTTAAAAAACTTATATAAATCTGTGAAATCGAAGCTAAAAATGCCAGAATTTTAGTTGAAAAACTCTACAATCAAAACGGATATTATTAAGTATTATTTATTACTAAATGTGAATATGTTGAAACTAAAAAAATAAGTAATCCTTATATATATTATTTCTCTGAATTTTCAAGTTTCTCATTGGGTTCCCCGTACTTCTGGCCTTGTGCCACATCTAAGCGAAGCTTAGTAAATAACTATAATGGTTAGCAATCGTGATTCGTAGACCATTGTACCAGAAATCAATTACCGTATTTTAAACATGAGGGGGTTTCATTATTTTGGCTTTTTAAAAGCCACAAACATAGATATTTTATCAAACTGTTAATAAATATGGTATTTAGTATTAATTGTAATATTCGGACTATTGTCCTCATCTTCATTGTTATCTGTACAACGTTTCGGTCGATGTGCCCTCCGACCTTCTTCAGGTATTTCTTGTCGGACTCGGGAACCTTCTCGGACTCGGGAACCTTCTTTTCGAACTCGGGAACCTTCTTGTCGTAATCGGGAGCTTTCTTGTCGTAATCGGGAGCCATCACGAAACTTTGATCCTAACCCTTTATTCAATCCACGGGGGTATCCTGTTCTCATTCCGCTAACTATAGCTGGGGTACAGGTGTTAAGCTTGTGTTAATTATACTTCTATGTTACTGC
Organism: Doryteuthis pealeii; assembly: GCA_023376005.1. Lineage (NCBI taxonomy): Eukaryota > Metazoa > Mollusca > Cephalopoda > Myopsida > Loliginidae > Doryteuthis > Doryteuthis pealeii. Next base: position 63,623,520 of record CM042173.1, read on the forward strand.
TACCCTTGACCAGGATTGAACCTGTCACTTAGAACCCTCCCGGCCGACGCAAGTGTATACCATTTTGGGCACCTCATGTGGTGTAATGGTTAGCAAGCTAGATTTGCAGACCGTTATTAGTGACTTCGATTCTCATTGGGCGCCCCATACTTCTGGCCTTGTGCCACATCTAAGTTAAGCTTAGTAAATAATAATCTGTCACTTAGAACTGTCTTAACCTAACCTCTTTATCCACTAGGCTATGTGTCCAATAATCTTATTATAATGGAGATTGTGTGTTTTTCTGTCTGTAACCGAAACTATATTACTACTCAAGTCACAATTCCCTTAATTATTTACGTCAAATTCTCCATGATTTCATTCTTTTAAACCTTCAGTTATTAATAAAAATCGTTTTACATTATTAATACTGTTGACCCTATCTACGTACTAATAACATGCAATTGTATTTATATATACAAAAAATAGCGGTTTACAGTTTGAACGAGAAGGCTAATTTGCATATTGATATTTAAAATGTTATTTTAATAAATATGTGCTTGGTATTATTGATTTCTAATTGTTTGGTTTTATCTTAAGAAATACAAACAAAAATCTCGTGGATAAATCTTAAAAGAAATTTATTTACAAGAAGAAATAATTGTAATATTATCCTTTACTTCCTATTTTAACTAAATTGTTAAATTAGGAAAATTTACCAATGAAAGAGGGGAGTAATGGAAAATGATGGAATAGTTAGTTTCAAAGTTGTTCTATTTTTCGATTATACCCCCTCTGTTCCAAATCTTTTTATCTGCATTCTTAGTCAGTTTCATTAGCCTTTTTAATTTAATATGATATTTTATTATATCAAAACTTAAATACTTGCACCCAGAGGGTGCATATATTTGCTAGTACAAATAATACTAATGATCAAACATCATCTCAAAAATTTCAGAGAAATAATATGGTATTTGTTTATAGTTGACAAAATCCACCACTCTGCATCAATTGTTAGTATTACGGTCAAGTCACGCTTAGAGCTGAGGTTAAGCAGCGTACTGAGCACTGTTTCTCAATATTTAATTTGGTGACCATTTAAGCAACTGCAGGTACTGTACACAAATCTGAGAAAGGTGTTGATATGCTGTAAAACAAAAACAACCAATCAACTCTTCCTTACACCCCCTCTCTCTCCTTACACTCCTCTCTCTTTCTTTGCCCCCCACTCTCTTTCTTGCACCCCACTCTCTTTCCTTGCACCTCTCTCTTTCCTTGCGCCACCACTCTCTTTCCTTACACCCCCTCTCTCTTTACTTGCACCTCTCTCTCTTTTCTTGTACCCTCTCTCTTCCCTTGCACCCTCTTTTTTCATTAACCCCTCTCTATTTCATTGCACCCCCTCTTTCTTTCCTTGTAACCCCATCTCTCTTTCCTTGTACCTCTCTCTCTTTCCTTCCACCCCGATCAATCGGCTGGACATGTCAAGCCCTAGCACCTATATGATTGCCCAAACACTATTGCCTTTATGGCAAGCCCCAACCCCTTTTTATCATATGGTTGCTAGAAGGCGGTGGCTGAGGGTCTTCATGTCCTGGAATGACGTTAACTCTATCTGATGGTGAGGTTTCAGTTTTGGAGGTTTGGGGAATTGTGGAGGCACCCTTCATCACCATTGCTCAGGTCCACTCTGACCCGGAGTAGTAGTACCTGTTAGGGTTCCATCTATGGGTTAAATTGAAAAAAATGTGTATAAAACTAATTGAGTACCCATCAAAAATAAATAAAACTTGACATCATCGGCATAAAATAACCCAATGGGTTGACATGCCGTAAAATCCAACCAACCAACCAGCCAACTACTACTACTACAACTACTTCTACTACTACTAGTACTACTAATAATAATAGTACTACCCATATTTTTCTTTCTGTCTTTACTTTCTTCCTTCCTTTTTTCTCTAAAGGAAGATGGGCGTGATTATTTTCAGAACACCTGTAGACTGACTATTTTGGAAACCGTCCAAGTTTGGGGAGGTTTGGGGAATATGGAGCACCCCTTCATCACCATTGCTCCCTGGTTCACTCTGACTCGGAGTGGTAGTACCTGTTAGGGTCCCATCTATGGGTTAGATAGAAAAATGTGTTTATAAAAAAATTGAGTATCCATTAAGAATGAATTTATTACAAAACTTTATCGGCGTTAAATGACCCAGTGAGGTTGATATGCCGTAAAACAAAACAAAACAAAACAAAACAAACCATTCTCTAAGCTTAAAAAAACTTATTAAAATTACTGGATAATTTCTCACTCCTGCAAAATGGTCTTTTTGTTGGGAGAATTAAACATTTTCTGTGTAACGCAAAATATATAAATTAACATACATATAATGTCAGCTTGACAGTCAGGGTTCGAATCACACACAAAGCGGTCTTCCTGTCTATAGCTCTGCTGATGAGGCCTAATAGGCCGAAATGTACATACAGGGATTGATTTTTCTCGATTTGTTTAGCC
>CM042173.1:63631013-63633513 GCA_023376005.1 Doryteuthis pealeii
ATTCATACCTTTCTCCAGAGTATTAGTGCGATGTGACCTGTAGTTTCGTCCAGGATTTGAACTCTAGTCGACGAGTCCATTTCCTACGACTTTAACCATTACACTTACACACCTCCATTTTAGGAGGCGCATACTTTCGCTAGTTTTAATAATGAATACATCGATCATTATAATTAAGATATGATTCAACCTATTGATAAATAGAAAGAAAAAAAACCTACCCCTTACCTAGTCGACGAACGTTATTTTGGTGCGGTGACAAATTCGACTGTTAGTGGTGCCCCCTAGCAACAAAAGAACGAACTCTTCAGTGCACTGTTTCCGGCCGATGTCACGTCAAAAATTTCGCGACAAAACGGCAAACGAAATGCAAACTTCAAACATATAAGAGATTGCTTCGAACAATGTCGTTCCTCTTAATGTCTTTGTACGTATTGTTTCATAAAAGTCTATTTATTTATTTATTTATTTTTCTAACTATCTATTTTGTTTATTTATATATTTAAAGTGTATTGTGAATGTATGTATTCGACAGACACGTATGTGTGTGCCTCTCTCTGTGTATGTCTCTGCGTGTAGTTTCTATCACTTTTCTTATCTTCTTTACAAAAGAGTTCTCATATGAAGACATTGTTTTCAATACACGAGTTCATTGAAAGTTAATCAATGTATTTTAACAAAAATCCGTGTTTTGTTCTTGTCGGAAGTTTTCGGGAAAAGAGGAAAAGGCGAATAGAAATAAAAAAAATAAAAATGATAATAATAATCTTTGACGACGAAGACAACGAGAGTATCGTTTTCAGACGAGAACTTAATGAAACATTCCAAATGTTTGGTCGTAATCGACCTCTTCGAAAATGGAGGAAAAAAAAAAAAGAAGAAAAATGAATGAACAGTGTCACGGCAGGAACATGGAGTATTAGACAGCAATATAAGACGGTAAGAACAAAGTCGAAACAATAGATTGAAACATCAACGCCCGACAGTTTAATATGAATTTCCTTCTCTTTTACAGAATTTAACTGTGACGTTTTCAGGTGGATTAAAAATATCCTTTTGTTATTTGCTTTCATATTCAACGCTTTAATAAATCTCTACCTCGATATCTATTTATTTATTATTTATTTATCTACCTATCTATCTATTTAAGTCTGTTCGTATCTATGTATCTGAGTTTGTTCTTATCTATCTATCTATCTATCTATCTATCTATCTATCTATCTCATTCTGTTCTTATCTATCTATCTATCTATCTATCTATCGATCACTCTCTCTCTCTCTCTCTCTCTCTCTATATATATATATATATATATGTATATATATATATATATATATATGTATATGTATTATAATATATATATATATATATATATATTATATTTCAGTCTGTTTCTATCTATATATCTATCTATCCATCTCATTCTGTTAATATCTATCTATCTATCTATCTATCTATCTCATTCTGTCTCTATCTATCTATCTATCTATCTATCTATCTATCTCATTCTGTCTCTATCTATCTATCTATCTATCTCATTCTGTTCCTATCTATCTATCTATATATCTATCTATCTATCTATCTCATTCTGTTTCTGTCTATCTATCTATCTATCTATCTATCTATCTATTATGTATCAAAATGACTCGATTCGGTATTAAATGAACCGAAAAAGGTTGATATGCTGTCACCTCCCCACACCAAAAACAACAACAACAAAAAACAAAACAATCATATCTGTCTATCTCTGTGTCTCTGTATCTATCTATCTATCTATCTATCTATCTATCTATCTACTAACTAACTATTATTTATCAAAATGACTCGATTCGGCATTAAATGAACCGAAAAAGGTTGATATGCCCCAAATCAAAAGCAATCATATCTATTTATCTATCTATCGTTCTATTTATCTATTTATCCTTGCGAGATCATTAATATATGCCTAGAACTGGGTGTAGGCCTGAACATTGTTATAAGAAGTTCAACCCACCTTGGTACCAGTTTGCTTGCAGGTAACTTCACAGAATGAGGCTAAAGAAAATGTCCGAAGCAACCCTAGTTCCTAGTATGAAGTCGCTTTTGTATTTCTCCTAGACTGGTTGATCACCAAGTTTGGGGGAGTCCAGTTTGCTCTACATGCCAAGAGAGATTTACAGTGAAACATATTCTGCTAGAGTGTGTAGACTTTGATCTTGCTATTAAGCAAGTAATTTGAAAAAAGAAAGAACTTTTCAAGAAAATAGTACTAACAAGGATTTTACATTGTCCTATAAGAATTGGGATGGTACTAAAAAAATAAGTGTAATCGAACCAGAGTTTGAATTGTTAAATTGAACATCGTACAGACTGTTTCAACTTTATTAAGTCTTGAGACTTAATAAAGTTGAAACAGTCTGTACGATGTTCTACGCATCGCACAATCGGTTGCCGAGGTTCGCTTGTCATGATTATTTTCTATAATTATCGAATTTTATACGATATACGCATTGTAATTGCCTT
>CM042173.1:63638513-63672379 GCA_023376005.1 Doryteuthis pealeii
ATAAAAAATTACACAAAAATACTATAAAAAATTACACAAAAATACTATAAAAAATTACACAAAATACTATACACAAAAATACTATAAAAAGCTTATTGCCAAAAAAGACCAAAATTTTATACACAAAATTTGTGTTGCTAAATTGAAAACTGTCTCACTGAAGTTTGTATAAATATTGGGACCATATGACCTTTAGGCACCCTTTCCACAATTTTGACTCACAAGGACACTTTCTCATTTACACCGTCAAAATCCGGTTGTTTGTTAGGGGTTAGGGTTAGGTTAGGGGTTAGGGTTAGGGGTTAGTTTTATAATTAAGAAAAAAACCCTCTAAATATCGTCTGTTAACAATTAACCGGATTTGACGGTGTAAATGGAAAAATATCCCCACGAATAGAGATCGCATAAGGGGTGCCTAAAGGTTATATGGTCCAAATATTGAATTTTCTTCATTTCATTCTTTTTATATAGATTATTCATATCATATTAATAATCAATATATATATATATATATATATATATATATATGTGTGTTGTGTGTGTGTATGTGTGTGTGCGAAAGAAAGTGAAGTTAATCGGACAGTATGTAATATAATGAAAAATTGCAAAAAACACACACACACACAGAGAGAGAGAGAGAGAGAGAGAGAGAGAGAGAGAGAGAGAGAGAGAGAGAGAGAGAGAGAGAGAGAGAGAGAGAGTCTCCAACACAAAACCTCACCTCACGTCCTGAAGAAGGTCATAAAGTCTAACACGTCATAGCGTCGACATCACTATCAAGAATAAAAGAAATAAATAAAAATATGAAATTTCGTATTTGTCTACACCCCCCTCTCTCTCTCTCTCTCTCTCTCTCTCTCTCTCTATCTATATATATATATATATATATATATATATATACCTTAGTTCATCAGAAATGAATTTATTCGACACTTTTGTCTCTTCAAGTCTGATTTTAAAGGCAGTAGCGATAACGCTAATCTGTTCAATCGAGTTAATGAAAAGATGAAAAGAAGGTGGAAAAATAATAAGAGATTGTGAAATCAAGATTATTATATTTTTATGTATTAAACTATAAGCAATAGCTATAAATGGACATTTCAAACATTGTAATAATTAAATCATCATACTGTGGTATATCCAAGTCCGCTAGTATCTATATCTTATTATAATGGAGATAATATATTCCTACTCAAGTCACAATTATTGGATTTTGTCACATTATTAATACTGTTAACTATGGACAACATGCAATTAGCGGTTTTACAGTGTGAACGGGAAGGCTAATTTGCATATTAATATTAAAAAATCGAATTTAATAAATATGTGCTTAGTATTATTGATTTTTAACTGTTTGGTTTTATTTTAATGAATATAAGCAAAAATCTCTTCAATGAATCTTAAATGAAATCCATTAATAAGATAAAATAACTGGCTTAAATTAGAAAAAATAACAATGAAAGACGCAGTTGTTCCATGGGTATTCTTCCGTTAGACTTTCTAATTTAATATGATATTTTATTACATTAAAAATTAAATACTTGTGCATCTATTTGCTAGTATTAATAACATTATCATGATTTTGGTAACCTCTACCCAGTAAGGTCACCCTGGAAAAGGACAATTTTCTCAATAAAGGCCGAAATAGCTTATAACGAGAAAAATTCGTCGAGTCGCACAAACAGATCTCGCGACTGAAAAAGACGTTTTCCCCGAGAGAACTCGCCTCGGCATTTATTCTTCTTAGCGGCCAAACCATTTCAGCCAACGGGGGTGACAGCATTCCCACCACTCGCGATCAGGAGGTTGCGAGTTCAATCTCTGCTACAAAACGACATTTCATAGTGAGAATTAAAAAAAAAAAAAAGACATTTAAAATGTTTAATTTTTTAAAGAAATAAAACTTTAAATCCACTGGTATTATTGTGGGATCTGCATGCTCTGGACGTCACGTGACCCGCGCGAAGGGAATAATTAAATAAATAAATAAATAAATAAAGGAATGGGAGAAGGAGAGGAGAGGAGGAGGGGTGATGAAAACAAATGGGATTTCAGAGGAAATTATTCTACGCGTATCAATGATGCTTTTTGGCGGGAAAAACTCGCTAGCATTATTTCATCGGAAATAATGTCGACGCGTCGACTTCAAAAGTTGTTTCCTTTGCGCAGGCGCAATGAATGGAAGGCGGCTCACAGTTAATTACGGCCAATCTTTGGTTTTAATTACGGGATAGCTGCTAATTAAAAGCAAAGAGATCGGTCATGTGACAAAATGGCGATGGCGAGGGTTGTCCAGCGGAAATGTTGCTACTTGTTCGTTTCACAATTGGCCGACAAATTTCACCTTATCACCCAAAAAGGGTTAAAAAAAAGAAGTTTTGTTTCTTGTGAGATTAAATGAAAGACCAACATTAGAAATATTATCTCATTCTTTTCTTTTTTCCTTTTTTCTTTCCTTTCTTTTTCTTTCTTTCATTCATATTTTAGCTTTTCTATTTGTTTCTTTCTATCTTTCTCACCTTTATTCCCTTTGTTCGTTTTTGATGGTTTTCATTCACACACCTTATCTTTCTTTGCTCTTTCTTTTTCATTCTTCATTTATCTTTGAATTTTCTTTCCTTTTCTTTCTTTTTCTTTTCTTTTTTCTTTTCCTCTCTTTCATATTTTAGCTTTTCTATTTCTTTCTTTCTTTCTTTCTCACCTTTATTCCTTTTGTTCGTTTTGATAGTTTTCATTCACACATCTCATTCTTTCTTTGCTCTTTCTTTTTCATTCTTCATTTATCTTTGGATTTTCTTTCCTTTTCTTTCTTTTTTCTTTCGTTCTTTCATATTTTAGCTTTTCTATTTCTTTCTTTTTATTCGTTTTTGATTATTTTTTTATTCTCACCTCTATTCTTTCTTTCCTCTTTCTTTTTCATTTTTTCATTCATTTTTTTATCCTTTCCTTTTCTCTTTTTTTTTCTTTCTTTCTCCCATATTATTTCTTTCTTTTCTCCCATATTATTTCTTTTTCTTTTCTGTTTTTTCATTCTTTCCTTCATATTTCAGCTTTTCTATTTTTCTTTCTTTCTTTCTTTTCTTTCTTTCTCACCTCCATTCTTTCTTTTCACTTTCTTTTTTTCTTCCTTACCTTCATATTCTAACTTTTCTATATTTATTTTTTTCGTGTTTGATTGTTTGTTTTTCTTACCTCCATTCTTTCGTCTTTCTTTTTCATTCTTTCATTCATTGATATTCTTTACTTTTCTCTTTCCTTCCTTTCTTTCCTATTTTAGCGTTTCTATTTCTTTCTTTTTGTTCGTTTTTTTATTCTTTCTTTCCTCGTTCCTTTCACTCCTCGTTTTGTTATTCTTTCATTTCCTCTCGTTTTTTTAACTCATTCACTTTCTTCCTTCTCTTTTTTATCTTATCATTTCTTCTTTTTTTCATGTTAATTTTTCTTCCTTTTCTTCTTAACTTTCATATCATTCATTTTTTATTCCTCTTATTTTTCTTTCCTTTTTTCTCTTTCCTTCATATTTTCTCTTTTCTGTTTCTTTCTCTTTTTCGTTTTTGATGGTTTTTCTTCTCACTTCCATTTTTTCCCTTTCTTTTTCATTCGTTTCATTTATCTTTTGATTTCTTTCCTTTTCTTTCTTTTTTCTTTCGTTTTTTCATATTTTAGCGTTTTTGATTGTTTTCATTCTCATCTCCATTCTTTATTTCTTTTTCCTTTTTCATTCATTCATCTTTTGATATTATTTCCTTTTCTCTCTTTCCTTTTTTTTTTCTTTCTTTCCTTCATATTCTAGTTTTCTATTTCTTTTGGTTCATTTTTGAATGCGTTCCTTCACACATCTTATTCGTTCTTTCCACTTTCGTTTTTCATTCTTTCATTCATCAACTGATATTCTTTCCTTTTCTCTCTTTCTTTTTCTTTTCTTCATTTTCGATTGCTCTCTTTCTAACCTTAATTCTTTCATTCGTTTTCCTTTCCCCGTTCCTTATACTCCTCCTTTTTATTTTTTCATTTTCTCTCTTTTTAACACCCACTTTCTTCTCACTCTTTTTATTTTATTATTTATTCTCCTTTTCTTTCACTGTTAATTTTTCCTTCTTTCCTTCTCACCGGTCAGTCTATCTTTCATACCATTCATTCTTTTATTTCATTTTTTCTTTCTTTCATTCCTTCATATTTTAGCTTTGATATTTCTTTCTTTCTGTCCGTTTTTAATTGTTTTCATTCTTACCTCTATTCTTTATTTCCTCTTTCTTTTTTATTTTTTCATTCATTTTTTGATATTCTTTCGTTTTCTCTTTCTAATTTTTCTTTCTTTTCTTTCATATTTTAGCTTTTCAATTTCTTTCTATCTTTTTTATCTTTTATTCTTCTTTTCTTTCCGTGTTAATTTTTTTCTTTCTTTTCTTCTTAACTTTCATATCATTCATTCTTTATTTCTCTTCTTTTCATTCCTATTTTCTTCCTTTCCTTCATATTTAGCTTTTCAATTTCTTTCTATCTTTTTTATCTTTTATTCTTCTTTCTTTCCGTGTTAATTTTTTCTTTCTTTTCTTCTTAACTTTCATATCATTCATTCTTTTATTTCTCTTATCTTTTCATTCCTATTTTCTTCCTTTCCTTCATATTTTAGCTTTTCAATTTCTTTCTTTTTGTTCGTTTTTGAATGCTTTCCTTCACACATCCTATTCTTTCTTTCCACTTTCTTTTTCCTTCTTTCATTCATTTTTGATATTCTTTCCTTTTCTCTCTTTCCCTTTCTCTCTTTCCCTTTCTCTCTTTCCTTTTTCTTTCTTTTCTTCATATCTTAGCTCTTCTATTTCTTTCTTTTATTTCGTTTTTGATTGTTTTCATTCTCACCTCAATTATTTCTTTCCTCTTTCTATTCTCGTACCTTTCACGCCTCGTTTTTTATTCTTTTGTTTTCTTTTTCTTTTTTTCTTTCTTTTCTTCATATTTTAGGTTTTCAATTTCTTTCTTTTTGTTCGTTTTTTAATGCTTTCCTTCACACATCCTATTCTTTCTTTCCACTTTCTTTTTCCTTCTTTCATTCATTCTTTGATATTCTTTCCTTCTCTCTTTCCTTTTATTCCCTTTTTCCTTCATATTTTTGCTCTTCTATTTCTTCTTTTATTTCGTTTTTATTCTCACCTCCATTCTTTCTTTCTTCTTTCCTTTCACGCCTCGATTTTATTCTTTCGTTTTTTTCTTTTCGTTTTTTTCTTTCTTTCCTTCATATATTAGCCTTTATATTTCTTCTTTTGTCCTTTTTTAATGCTTTCCTTCACACATTCTATTTCCTTTTTCTTTCCTTTTTCTTTTTCATTCATTCATCCATCTTTTGATATTTTTCCTTTTCTCTCTCTCTCTTTTTAAAAACACACCCACTTTCTTCTCGCTCTTTTTAAAATTTTTACTATCCATTCTTTTCTTCCCATGTTAATTTTTTTCTTTCTTTCCTTTCTCACCGATCAGTCTAACATTCACACCATTCATTTGTTCCCTTGTCTTTCGTCCATTCTTTTATTCTTTTATTCCATTCCAAAATCCTTTGGTTCCTTTCTGATTCCTTTCTTTTTATGTTTTACTTCTTTCTTAAAGGTTCCGCCGTACCTCCCCTATTTCCAAATGTCCCTAGTAATTAACTAAATCCCAATGACCTGTTCCCTAAACGCTCTTCTTAACTGTTTCCTTGCTCACTTGTCACCAATAACTGATATCCACTTCTGTCCAGTAATTGTTTCTCTGCCAAAAACCTTTTAATGATATCTTTAATATAATTGCAGGTCTTTTACTCGTCTCCGGGAAAATAGAACCGATTACCAAAATTCTTTAAAATAGAAAAAAAAAGAAAGAAGGTAACGTTATTGAAAAACAAAAGCAAACCAATTCCTTTAATACGTTGATAATATTCAATAATATTAATTTCCCTTTAACACACACACACACACACAGACACACACACGCGCGCGCACACACACACACACACACACACACACACACACACATACACACATATATATATATATATTGAAGAAATGGATACAATAGAAACCTACTCGAGTTTCATCGCTAGAACCATCAGGGTTAAATCCACTGTAACGTAAAATCTTATTCAATGAACATACGTGTGATCAGCTGCAATTAATCGGTAACTCGATTAATTCAGTGGATTCAACCCTGATGATTCTAGCGATGAAACTTGACTAGGTTTCTATTGTATCCATTTCTTCAATAAATTTGCTCTACTTTGTATTGAGCACTTTGTATTTGTTTTATCACGGACTTAACCCCTGGATCCTGTGCACCTCCAGCGATCGTGCCCATATTCACCGGTAAGCCACCCTTTATATATAAAGACACACACACACAACACACACACACACACACACACACATATATATATATATATATATATTATATATTATATATATATAAGGTGTGTCAAAAATATTTTTTATACTTTTTGACACACCTTGTATTCTGAAAAAAAATAACGCCCCATTCATTCTATCTTTGGTAATTACAGCTTTAAACTTGGTACTTTTTGATACACCTTGTATTCTGATAAAAATGAATAAAGAACGTTAATTTTTTTCAGAATAAAGGTGTGTCAAAAAGTACAATAATCTCGATACTTTTTTTGACACCCCTTGAATGTATATATATATTTTTTTTTTTGGGGGGGGGAGATTATGTGCTTAGTTGAAGTCATACCTAATTTGAAAATTAATCAGTTCATTTAATTATAACTAATTAATTAAGCACATAATCTCCAAGAATTGTCGGCTATCGCCATCTCAAACAGATTGTTTGTCCACTTCATATATATATAATATATAATATATATATATATATATATATATGTGTGTGTAATCCACAGAAACCATGTTTCGACGTATCACGTCTCCTCAGTGTGGCTAGACTTAGCAGGTTATCTCCGCCCGGAATAGAAACCCGACTGATCATCAGTCAGGCGTCTTAACCACTTGGCCGTCAGCCACATGCAGACAAGGGGATGTATTTTAACTGATAAATACATACATAGGTTTATATGTTACAGTCACCAGAGAGCTCACATCCGGTTTATAGGAGAGCCTTGCCATTTAAGATTAATTTGCTACCGACAATCAAATTTTATCCAAGAGAGCTCAACCAAGAAGGAGTTGGGAGTATATATATATATATATATATATATATATATATATGTGTGTGTGTGTGAAAAAGTGGATAAAACAACACAAAAAATTCAATCAATTAATATTTCACTTCTGTGTATATAAGAAGCTTCATCTGTGATTTAGAAATTAATTAAAAATCGCTGATGAAGCTTCTTATACACAGAGAAGTGAAATATTAATTGATTGAAATTGTTTGTGTTGTTTTATCCACTTTTCCATAAATTTTAATGACATTAAATCACTTTCTCATAAATAAATGGATAAATTTGATTTATATTCACGAAGAAATGAGGATTGAAGGATTTGAATAAATATGACAAAATGTGGTTGAGAATAGAGGAAAGTGTGGATATAACAACACAGACAGTTAAATTCAGTTTATATTTTGCCTCATTATTGAATGAAGCCTTTTCGAAAAATTTGTAAAGTTTCGAAAATGCTTCATCCAATAATGAGGCGAAATATCAACTCAATTTAACTGTCTGTGTTGTTATATCCACACTTTCCTCACGAAGATATCTAAAAATGTAAGTAAAAAGTAAAGTCGTCGGGGCGGCCTAAAGTCGGTATCAGCCAGTCAGCGAGGGAGTCTATCCCCTTTTCAATAACGCTAGACCAATGAGATTGTTTTTTAGCATCTGAGGTGGAGCGCCACACCTACCATCAGCTCCTTACTTTACCGCACAGATCCCTGTGCTACTCATACGCTGAGTTGGCGAGGACCGGTATCGAACTAGGAACCTTGTGGTTTCTAGCCGAACACTCTACCGACTGAGCTAACCCGGTCCCCTTCTGCAAGATCATTGGCAATTCAGTCTCGAAAGACTATGATAAAAGTTTTTGTGCGCCCCTGAAGTTGCAGCGCCTCCTGTGACTATGAAGTCCTATGTTTGAGAAACATTCTTGACCACAGATTTTGCATTTGTAGGTTGTCCCTGTAGATGATGATGTTCCGATGCTTTGTTGCCGTTGCTTTCTTATGGCTGTTGTATCAGGATGAATTCTGACATGTACAGTCCTCTATGGAGATTCTGCCGCCACCGAGGGCGGTCTTGAGCCAAATTTTCCCAGCTGGAAGGGACAATGCCAAAGCACCTGAGATCATTTTTACAGACATCCTTGAATCGCAGTAGGGGGCGACCAATCTGTCTTTTATCAGATGTTAGCTCTCCATACAGGATGTCTTTCGGGATTCGTCCATCATCCATCCGACGTACATGACCCAACCACCGGAGACTAACTTGTTAACCACTACACGACGCTTTTTGGCCCTCCCTTCTACCCAGATGATGCTGGGTAGCTGCTTCTAGTCTTACAGTAAGACAAAACCACGTGATTTAGGTTGGGTAGTCTCAAGCGTGGCGTTCCCAACTTTTATATTAAATTTATGAAGACGTAGATTTGTGGTAGGAAATGATCAACAAGTTTAATAGACAAACGGATTTTATGCATTTATGCGCTATTAAATCTTTTTGTTTGTTTTTTCTTCTCTATTTTCGCGTCTGTGTGCATCGTCTGCAATTTTGCGCAGTTGGCGGTAAAATGATAGAAAAACAAAATGGCGAAAGCTTATTTAATTATTGATAGCAAACTTGCGAATAATTAAATACGCCAAAGTTAAACCCAGTTGATGTTCGACTCTCTCTCTCTCTCTCTCTCTCTCTCTCTATATATATATATATATATATATATATATAAATATATATATATATATATATATATACTTTGGTGCGGTACCAAGTTTCTTGGTACAAGGTGATTCTAGGCTGGTCTTAATTCTCTACCAGTCGTTTGTTGTAGAGTTCAGTTTCCGTATGAGAGCTCAATGTTTAATTAATGTAAACAGAGCAAAGTTATTTGGGAATAAGTCGTCGTCGGGGCGGCCTAAAGTTAGTATCAGCCAGTCAGCGAGGGAGTCTATTCCCTTTTCAATAGCGCTAGACCAAGGAGATTGTTGTAACATCTGAGGTGGAGCGCCACACTTTCCATCAGCTCCTTACTTTACCGCATAGATCCCTGTGCTACTCATACGCTGAGATGGTGGGGACCGGTATCGAACTAGGAACCTTGTGGTTTCTAGCCGAACGCTTTACCGACTGAGCTAACCCGGCAAAAGGCCTTAAATACCATGGGTATCGTGGTTATGGACCATTTCCACTCGCGAGTTTGCCCACGAGCTTCTTCAGACCACTGATATCTTTTATTTAGACAGGTGTCTAAATAAAAGATATCAGTGGTCTGAAGAAGCTCGTGGGCATACTCGCGAGTGGAAATGGTCCATAACCACGATACCATGGTATTTAAGGCCTTTTATTCCCATATATATATATATATATAATATATATATATATATATATATATATATATATATATATTCTTTGTTGGGGTACCAAGTTTCTTGGTACTAGGTGATTCTAGGCTGGCCCTATTCTCTACCAGTAGTTTGTTGTAGAGTTCAGGTTCAGCTCAATGCTTAATTTTTTTAAACAGAGCAAATTAAAAAAATAAAAATAAAATATAAAAAAATAAAAATTCCACCAATCAAAAAGACGCTTGAAAGAAAAAATACACAAATATCGCCCCTGGGGGCGGGGAGAAATGTATTTATGTAAACTGAATTTGGCCATTTGCCAGTCTGAATAAAATTTAAAAAAAAAGTGTTCTGACGAAGCTCGGTGGGTCTCAGAATCCCACAAGTGGAAATGGTCCATAATCACGATACCCCTGGTATTTAAGACCTTTTTATTCACAAATATGAAGAGCTTAAAAGCCCTAGTTTGTGATTGTTCAATCAGCGCCCCCTTGCCTCATATGGTAGAGATGTCTCAGTATCATTGACAGGTTAATTTCGTAGGAATTTCTCAGTGATGTATCGTGGCCGAAACAGTATAGTTTCTGACTATCCTGCTGAAGTCCCGGTTTCGATTTCTGTCGGAGGGAAATCGTTAGTGTATATCGCTGATGAGACGTAATAAAGTTGAAACAGTCTGTACGATATTCTACACACCGAGTAATTCTTTGCGAAATTCACTTGTCATTATTATCTTCTATAATTATCGAATTTTATGCGATATGCGCATTGTAATTGCCTTCAAGCAAAAATATAAATATTAATATATATATATATATATAATATATATATATATATATATATATTTGTATGTGTGTGTGTGTGTGTGTGTGTGGAGGAAGGTAGACAAACATGAGATGTTGTATCAGATGGATGTTTATTGCTGTAGTGATGTCGACGTTGTAACGTTTCGGTCTGTTAGACCTTCTTTAGGACGTTGGATTGAGTTCTTACTTCAACGGTTGTCATTCTCATACTAGTGAGTTAGGATGTCGTGAATAGGGGAGGGTTGGTCAATTGCTGGCACTACTAGGAGTGTTTAAGTTGGTAGTGGGAGTTCCATTTTTTCTTCTGATGCCCCCCCCCCATCAGAAGAAAAAATGGAATGGCATATCTAGTAAGGCTCTGTTATTGATGTCACAGGTGTTTGGTGTGGAAAGAGGTCGTCGGTGGGTAATATGCGCTGGGTTTGGTGGATATATATAGTAGGTCATGTTAAAGTGGGAAATTATAGTGTGATTTGTTATAAGTGTGTGTGTGTCTATATGTTTATTATAACTTTTTTTTACTAAGTATCGTATTGTTATCTTTTTGGTCTATACGTGTTTATGATGGCTTTTCCTAGGTGTGAGGAAATATTAAAGAAGCTGGATCTACAATTAACATTTGGTGTGTTGCTTATGGCGCTAGTTTCGAATATTTGGCTTAATCTTTTGTTGTGGATGTATGCGATCATGGATGCGTTGTTGAAATTAAAGTTGTGTTTTAGATATGTGTTGGAATAAACAGTTGTTGCTGTCACCCAATTTAATGTTGTGCTTCTGCTCGTGGATGCGTTTTTGTAAGTTTCTGGAGGTTTTTCCTATGTATTTTTTGTGGCAGTCTGTTCATGGAATCATGTATAGACTGCTTCTGATTTTACTTGCTGCCGAGAGTTTTTATTTAGTATGTTATGAATAGTTTTCGATGCTAAGTATATATATATATATATATATATATATATATATATATATATATATATATGAGATTTTATCCAAAACTTGGTAGTAAGGGATGATTCTCTATATGTGATTTTCTAAGATACACTGAATTAATACTGATGATCCAGTATGTATAAATACAGCGAATCTTTAAAACACTGAAGAGAGCTCAATGCATAATAAACTTTTTAGATTATATACAGAGCAATATTTATCAATAAAGGAAGGAAGAACTCAACACCGTAATTCCATAATAAATTTATTTCGACCAAAATTGGGGCCTTTATAAATCTAAGTTGATTTAATATAGCTCCCCAAAATTCAGTCTCATCATATGGGTCTCAAAGTGAATTGAGACCCATCTGATGAGACGGAATTTTGGGGAGCTAATTTAAATCAACTTAGATTTATATAGGCCCCAAATTTGGTCGAAATAAATTTATTATGGAATTACGGTGTTGAGTTCTTCCTTCTTTTATTGATATATATATATATATATATATATATATATATTAGCCCTCCATACAGGATGTTAGCCCTCCATACAGGATGTCTTTCGGGATTCGTCCATCATCCGTCCGACGTACATGACCCAACCACCGGAGACTAACTTGTTAACCACTACACGACGCTTTTATATATATATATATATATATATACGTGTGTGTGTGTATGTGTGTGCAGCGAGCGAGCGAGCGAGAGAGAGAGAGAGAGAGAGAGAGAGAGAGAGAGAGAGAGAGAGGGTGTTTTGGAAGAAGCCAAGTATGGCACAAGGTTACACATTTCGGAGCATTTACTAACAGTCGTATAAAAGATCTACACGTTAATCATTGCGGTCTCAAACATGAGCCTGTTATAGGGAAGACATTTTTGTTGGTCTTCGTTTTTCAGCTAGACCCCCTCCATTTATTCCCAACCGTAGCGATGTTTGAGGGGGGAAGGGTTTGATAAATGATACACTGCTAGTTGATACACGAAGACCCTATAAGATTAGATGTTACCACAAAAGGTTACCCCAAATACCTGTTTGGGTCACCTTTTTCCTTCTTTTCTTTTTTGTTGTGTGCGTATGCTCTTTCGGAATGATATCGTGAGCCTTCGCCTGTCAATCAGTTCTTGGTGAGTGCGTGCGTTTGGCCAATGTCTTTGACCTTATGAGCAAACAGATTCGTCAAAAATTACGCTTCGTTCGTCAGATTACGGTCAGGGCTCCGGACATACGAAGGGTGTAACTTGATTGGCTTCCGACTGACCAAAATACCGTGGGGATCTTTGGCCTTTTCATTGGTCTAAGCCAGTGAAAAGAACAGGATTTACGCTCACCCCACCCAGCCACCTTCTGTCAATCATTTGGAGCCTCGCATTCAAAAAAAAAAAAATGGTTTCCATGTTGTTTTGCTTGATTTTCATGCCACAGAACGTTTACGTTGTTTTGGGATTTATCTTTCCGGTTTGTTATTTCCGGACTAACAGGGTTTCTTTCTTTCTTTCTTTCTTTCTTTCCTTACACTCTCTTTCTTTTTTCTTTCTTTTTCTTCTTTTCTTTCTTTTTTTTTTTCTTTCTTTCTTTCTTTCTTTTTTTTATTTCTCTCTCTCTCTCTCTCTTTCTCTCTCTCACATACACACACTCTCTTTCTTTCTTTCTTTCTTTCTTTCTTTCCTTATTTCTTCCCTTACACTCTTTTTCTTTCTTTCTTTCCTTACACTCTCTTTCTTTCTTTTTTTCTTTCTTTTTGCTTCTTTTTTTCTTTTTTCTTTTTTCTTCTTTCTTTCTTTTTTCTTTCTCTCTCTCTCTCTCTTACACACACACACTCTCTTCCTTTCTTTCTTTCTTACACTCTCTTTCTTTTTTCTTTCTTTGTTTTTGCTTCTTTCTTTCTTTATTTTTCCTTTCTTTTTTGCTTTCTTTTTGTCTTTTTGTCTTTTTGTCTTTGTTTTTTTGTTTCTTTGTTTGTTTGTTTCTTCTTTCTTTCTTTCTTTTTGCTTCTTTCTTTATTCTTTCTTTATTTCATTTTTTCTTTCTTTAATGTTTCTTTCTTTCTTTCTTCTTTTTCTTTCTTTCTTTCTTTCTTTCTTTTTGTTTTCTTTCTTTCTTTAATCTCTTTTCCTTATTACTTTCGTTTTCATTTCTTTCTTTCTCTTTTGTTTTGGCCTATTCGATAATCACGTAAAAAAGAGAGAAAAACCTTTAAGAAACTTCATAAAACATGTAAATATGAACGTACAATGATGCTTTGGTTGTTGTATTTCCGGGTTATTTTAATGCCGAATCGAGTCTTTTGATAAAACAAAGAACTCGGGTTGCTTACAGTACCCACTTGCTTAAGTTTGTCACCCTATGAATTAGTGAACAGTCCCATCACTGCTTAACTTTGGTGATATAGCGGGTACCGGCGTTTTCAGCGTAACTTGACCGTTATAACATACAATGAATGTAATTCCCTAACCTCTTCTTCTTCTTCTTCTTTATTCCCTCTTCTTTCTTCTTCTCTTCTTCTTCTTCTTCTTCTTTGTTCCCTCTTCTTCTTCTTCTTCTTCTTCTTCTTCTTCTTCTTCTTCTTTGTTCCCACTTCTTCTTCTTCTTCTTCTTCTTCTTCTTCTTCTTCTTCTTTCGAACAAAATATCTTCGGCATAAAATAACCAATAAAGGTTGACATGCCGTTAAAATTTTGAATTACATTAATACTCTGTCTCTTAAAACATTGATCTTGTAATCTATACATACATAAAGGGCAGTTGGTGTGTATGTATGTATGTCGAGGAAACTACAAAAATAAAACAATTAACGACATTAAATATATGTACACATCCAGTATCACCAGAGCTTGATTTTTGTGTAAAAATAATGAAGATTTTGCTTATATTTGGGAAGATATTTATAATGGATCTGCGAGACTAACTTCTTTTTTTCAACCCCTTTCTCTTGGTGATGCCGGGTAGCCACTTCTAGTTGTTAATAAATAAGGTTTATTCTATGTAAATCAATAATTCAATTACTCGATCACTCTTGTTGTTGTTGTTGTTCTTCTTCTTTCTTCTTCTTCTTTCTTTCTTTCTTGCTTTCTTTTCTCCTCTTTTTCCTTCTTTCTTCTCTCTCATTCTCTTCTTCTTCTTCTTCTTCTTCTTCTTCTTCTTCTTCTTCTTCTTCTTCTTCTTCTTCTTCTTCTTTCTTCTTCTTCTTCTTTCATTCTTTCTTCTTTTTTCTTTTCTTCTCTTCTTTTTTTCTCTCTTCTCTTCTTCTTCTTTCTTTCCTTTCTTTCTTTTCTTTCTTTCTTCTTCTTTCTTCTTCTTCTTCTTCTTCTTCTTCTTCTTCTTCTTCTTCTTCTTTCATTCTTTCATTTTTTCTTTTCTTCTCTTCTTTTTTTCTCTCATTCTCTTCTTCTTCTTTCTTTCTTCTTCTTCTTCTTCTTCTTCTTCTTCTTCTTGCTAGTTGTGATTCTGGTGTTCATGTTGACTATAATTCTACAAAGCTTTGCGTATTTTAACACAATACCAATAGAAGTGAGTGATATAGAATCGAACTCACTAATTCATTAACCATTACAATGCACCTATGTTGTTGTTGTTAATGGTGCCGGTGGTATTGAGGTGGTGTCAGTCGTATAGTGGTATTATTGCTGTTGTTGTTGTTTCAAACTATGTAAAAAAAAATAAAAACCAAAACAAAAAACAACTAAGGTGGTTAGTACAAGTATAGGCTCAGTCCTAATTAGTGATCTTCCTCCACACATTACTACAGCAACCTTCTTCTTCTTTTCACTATTATTATTATTATTATTATTATTATTATTATTATTGTTGTTGTTGTTGTTGTTGTTGTTTTCCCCTTTTTTATTTTTTCTACTTAACAGCAAGCACTTAGACTCGAACCAAGCCAACTTTCCATTTCAAATTTAAATCCCCTCCCCCATAAACGCAACACCCCTTTCCCTCCATCAAAATTGTCTTCTTTTAAACAAAATGTCTTCAGCATAAAATAATGCTTTGCTTCTCTTCTTCTTCTTCTTCTTCTTCTTCTTCTTCTTCTTCTTCTTCTTCTTCTTTCAAACAAAATGTCTTCGGCATAACATAACCCAACAAAGGTTGACATGCCGTTAAAATCAACCACTCAATCACTCACTCTTGTTGTTGTTGTTGTTGTTGTTCTTCTTCTTCTTCTTCTTCTTATTATTATTATTATTATTATTATTATTCTTCTTTCTTTTCTTTCTACTTACCAACAAGCACTTATACTTGAACCAAGCCAACTTTCCATTTCAAATTTAAATTCCCCCTCCCCCCATAAACGCAAACCTTCCTCCCCACCCCCATCAAAATTGTCTTCTTTGAAATTCGATTTCACGCTAACAAATTAAATCCTGTATCTCAGCAAACCTTCTTGCGTATATTTGTTGTGATCAAAGTGTTAACATATTTGATTTCAAGAGTTAACACACCGTATTTACCGACACTAACCTAATAATCGTCAACCATTATATGTTATGTTATACGCCATGATGATTAATATTTGGTGCAATTTTCCCGCCAAGAATGTATAAGTTTTCCCGCCGTCAATGAATAAATACATTTAAAACAATTGAATAAAACATAATGAGCGGGAAAAAAAACATCTTTGCCATTTTTGTAAAGATCTAAAAACACAGACAGCGTTTCAATCAAACAAGACACATAATCACATTGGAGAGAAGAGTTGTCTTCCCTTTAGACGACTCTCTTTTTTTTTTAAAAAGAGAGAGAAGAAAAATCAGTAAATCATGATTTTGTACAGCGTATACGTACGTTCTAATATAACACATATACTTTATGGTATATTCTCATATATCATATATGCTAAACAATACATACTTAAGAATATATTCTTATATAGCATATCTTATGGAAGCGCGTGGCGTAATGGTTAAAGTCATGGGAAATGGACTCGTCGCCCCGATTTCAAATCCTGGACGTGTTAATTGCATTTCACTTAGCGCTAATACTCTTGGGAAAGGTATGAATCCTACTCTCCCTCCAGCTATGGATAAATAGTAGGGCAGACTGGGCTCTTTAACCTTGGTTAGGCAACCGGTCTAGGAGAAGGAAAACTCTGAATTCAAACAAACTGCGCTTAAGAAATAGACCTTGTGTCGCATCCTGCTCATGCGGAGGGGTTGGTAAATATATATAGCATATCTTATTATAATGGAGATTGTGTAACTGTCTGTAACCGAAGCCACACCCCCACCAATGTCATATTATTCATTCTTGATAGGTACACAATTTTATCAAACACATTTGTTTCTATTTAACCCATAGATGGGTCCCTAATAGGTACTGCCACTCAGGATCAGAGTGGAGCAATGATGATCAAAGGGTGCTCCGTACTCCCCAGACCTCCAGAACTGAAACCTCACCATCAGATCGTTTAACCTAATTCCCAGGACATGAAGACCCTCAGCCACCGCCTTCTAGCACATATATGATAAAAAGTGTTAGGGCTTGCCATAAGGACAACAGGGTCAGGATAATCATATAGGTGCTAGAGCTTGATGTGACCAGCCGATTGATCGGAGGAGGCCTCTCCGACCGCCCGTCTAGCCTAAGTAAGGGTCTAAGTGGACTGCTCATCCACCAGAATTCCTTTCTTAAGGTTTGGTTGTCTTTCTTGACACACCTAATAGCTGAATAAGGCATTGACAGTTCAATAGAATATGGGAATATGTCTTGGTTCATTCGTCTTGTATCCTATCCCCCAATAAAAGTATTACTTACTTCGTGTGGGCTGGTGAGCTGAAATAGAATTTAACGAAGAGAAGGAAAGGAACCGAGACAGGGGTGACTTTAAAGTAAGACTTTTATCATCGGGTTCACACTATTTCGTTGAGTGGATATATTTCCCGAACAATTCGATAGGTGTTACCTCTCCAAAGTCTCAAAGTCCCAGCATCCTAGAGACCTTTCCTGCGCATGCCCGGAGGGTTCTTCCTGTCCTAAACTCTCTGGGAGATTGTTATTTTTGTGTCTTTTTATTTATTTATTCATTTATTTAATTTAATTTTGTTTTTATTTATTTTTACTTTTATTAATCCCCACAAGAGTCCTTCTTCATAGTTCGGGTCATAGCAAAATCTGATATGATAAGCATATGGAGTTATTTCCTAGTTGAGTAACAGGATATTACAGGGTGACCCAGAAAAAACAGAACCTAAATTTCATTTATTTTCCCATTAAACTAACATTAAACTCCAACCACAACCCTAACCATATGATTGATTTTAATACGTTGGAGAATGAAAATTAATTACTTATAAAACCCGTATTTTTTAAAACCAGTATGCAAATTAACCACATCAAATATTATGTAAACCTTTATTTCTTAGTGATATATGATACACATTGTAGGATTTTAAATGTACAAATAACAAAATAGCTTTTCTGAGACAAATCTAACTCAGATTTTCGCAGAGACATTATTAATTATTACAGGTTGATCAAGAAAAAACAGAACCTAAATTATTTATTTCCCCATTAAACTAACCCTAAACACCCCCAACCCTAGCCCTCCCCTCCCCTAGTTGAGTAACATGATATTACAGGGTGACCCAGAAAAAACGGAACCTAAATCATTTTATTTTCCCATTAAACTAACCCAAACCCCCCCAACCCTAACCCTACCCCCTAGTTGAGTAACATGATATTACAGGGTGGCACAGGAAAAACAGAACCCACATTATTTATTTTCCCATTAAACTAAACCTAAACACCCCCAATCCTAACCCTCCCCTCCACTAGTTGAGTAACATGATATTACAGGTTGACCCAGAAAAAACAGAACCCAAATTATTTATTTTCCCATTAAACTAACCCTAAACCCCCAACCCTAAACCGCAACCCTAACCCTAACCCTAACCCACCTAGTTGAGTAAACATGATATTACAGGGTGACACAAGAAAAACAGAACCCAAATTATTTATTTTCCCATTAAACTAACCCTAAACCCCAACCCTAACCCTAACATTAACCCCCCTAGTTGAGTAACATAATATTACAGGAAAAAACAGAACCCACAAATTTTGTAATAAAACTGTTAATTTAATTCTTTTTTAAGTTTAAGTCCAACAAGGGTTAAGATTAGGGTTAGGGTTGGGGTTGGGGTTTAGGGTTAGTTTAATGAGAAAATAAATAAATAATTTGGTTTCTGTTTTTTCAGGGTCCCTCATGTTACTCAACTAGGAAATAACCGCGTATGGATAATTCTCTGACCTCAAAAAGCATTTTGTAAAATGTTCTTGTGTATTGTCTTTGCTTAAAAACTTCCTCCCCTCCGGCCTGTCATCACTTTTGACGTCACTCATGTTCATCTTGACATTTTAATGACACAAATGAATAGATGAAGAATTTCTTAGCAGATTTCGATTGTTCACACTCACACACACACACACACACACTGGGTTTAGCTCAGTCGGTAGAACGTCAGACTAGGAACCGTAAGGATCCGGATTCGATACCGTCACTCGCTCATCAGCGTATGAATATCACAGGGATCTGTGTGGTAAAGTGAGGAGCTGATGATAGGTGTGGCGCTTCACCTCAGACGCCAAAACTATCTCTTAAGTCAAGCGCAAGTGAAAAGGGGATAGTATTCCTTGCTGTTTGGCTGATACCAACTTTAGACCACCCTGAAGAGTTTATATATATTTTGATATTATCAATCAAAGCCTGAAGAAGATACCAGAAGATCTGAAACACGAGTTGCATATGTAAAACAAAACGAATTAAAAAAGATTTTTTTCTGTGAACAAAATACATTTTGCGGACCTTCTTTTTTTATAATATATATATATATATATATATATATATATATATATATATATATATATATATACTAGAGGACCATCTGTGAGGGTCCCATCTCTGGCTTAAAAAGAAATAAAATAGTTTAAAAACGTGTTTAAAAAATTGGGTTTAATATTTTTAAATATCCATCAAGAACGAATAAAACAAAACGTCTTTGGTATAAAATAACCCAACAAGGGCTGACATGCCGTAAAATCGAACATATCAAACAAATTTCACAATTTTTAAATACTCATCAAGCATAAATAGAACAAAACGTCTTCGGCATAAAATAACCCAACAAGGGATGACATGCCGTAAAATCCAACAAACCAAAACCTAGAAAGATCCTGGTCTGTTTGGTTTTGAACCAGCCAAGCAATTGCTGAGGGTATTGCTGAGGGTATTGTAGTGACGTAGTTTTGGTTATGGCCAGACACCGAATTTCCATTACAATAAGATTAACCAACATTCTATATTCCAGTATACAATAATAATGTTCCACACACAAAAAAAAAGTCCTGATCTGTTTGGTTTTGAAGATGATCAAAATTTTATAAAATTCATTTGTGGGTGAAATTATGGCAGACTGAAAACTATCAGACATCAGGGTATGTCCAAAATCCGGAAAATTCCATGGCGTGTTACTGACCATGGAATTCATGGGTGTTGGAAAAATAAGTAGCTTAGAATATGTACTGACACAATCCAAGAGCAAGATAAACGTGTGTGTGTGTGTGTGTGGGGGGCAACTTCTTGAAGTTTACCCCATAATCTCATTTGGTCCAAGTCTCATTCAGAAGAACATGACAATTTAGCTGTGAATAATCCTAAAATCATTCATATGATTGATTTTAATACGTTGGAGAATAAAAAAAAAAACATTAAAAATCAACAACACTAAGTAATTACTTATAAAACCCGTATTTCTTAAAACCAGTATGCAAATTAACTACATCAAATATTATGTAAACCTTTATTTCTTAGTGATATATGATACACATTGTAGGATTTTAAATGTACAAATAACATGGGCTGTTTTGAAGCAAATCTAACTCAGATTTTCATAGAGACATCGTTAATAAATAAGTAATGTATTAATGGTTTTGACTATAAATGAAATATTCATTGATAAACTTACGTAATCGCTAACTGTTAAACACTTATTCATAGAATACAGTTTGTTTTTGCTCACACCAGAAACCATTATTTTAATTCAAACAATATGAAAGATCTATTTGAAAATGTCAACATGGAGGACATTCTGTCCGTTTTGAAGGAAATAAAATTATACCATAGAATATAGACATGAACCTAATCAATACCATACAACATGATCCCAAATAATGCTAATACATTGTTAAAACCAATTACTACAAAAGTGTAAATATAGATACACAATATATATTACTTCCTAACCGCTAGGCATGACATAACCCCAAACTGGTTGATATGGCGTAAAATCAACCACCAACCAACCAACCAACCACCAGCCACCAGCCAAGCAATTGCTGAGGGTATTGTAGCTTAAACAGTGACGTAGTTTCGGTTACGGCCAGACACCGAATTACCATTACAATAAGATGTACCAAACATTCTAAGTTTCAGTATACAACAATAATGTTCCACTAGAAAAAATCCGGGTCTTTTTGGGGTTATTTCTTATAACTACAACATAAACAAAGAGGAACCACTCTTGACTGATAAATTATTTATTTATTTATTGAGATACTAGGAAAAAGAAGACGGGGTTAGGGTTAGGGTTAGGGTTTA
Organism: Doryteuthis pealeii; assembly: GCA_023376005.1. Lineage (NCBI taxonomy): Eukaryota > Metazoa > Mollusca > Cephalopoda > Myopsida > Loliginidae > Doryteuthis > Doryteuthis pealeii. The sequence goes on from CM042173.1 coordinate 63,659,331, forward strand.
GGGTTATGTTAGGGTTCGGGTTTAGGGTTAGTTTAATGGGAAAATAAATAAATAATTTATGAGTCAAGAGTGGTTCCCCTTTATTTATGTTGGAGTTATAGGAAATAAACCTGTTTGGTTTTGAAGATGATCAATGTTTTTATAAAATTTATTTGTGGGTGAAATTATGACATTGAAAACTACACCAGACATCAGGGTATGTTCAAAATCTGGAAAATTCCATGGCGTGTTACTGACCATAGAATGGAAATTTTATGGGTGTGGGGACAATAAGCAGCTTAGAATCTGTACTGACACAATCCAAGAGCAAGATAAACGCGGGGGGCCAACTTCTTGAAGTTTACCCCATAATCTCATTTGGTCCGAGTAGGATTGAGGTCTCATTCAGAAGAACATGACAATTTAGCTGTGAATGATCCTAAGTGGCTTTTAGATTAAGCAAGTCTTTCTACTCGTTGTATTCAATAAAAACTCAGCTATGTTCGTGATATTTGCTCAGTTCTCTAAACGTGGGTTTGGTCAAGGGTTTTATCGATCGAACGCTGACCGCTCTCTCGCACTGACCATTCACAGGCCTACCCGGTCATTCTACGCTCTGTTGAACCGTCCACAAACATCAGGCGACCAGTGGATGGACACTGGTCTCTCTTGGTTGATCGATGATAATAGCAATTTTAGAGGGGAATGAACGAAGAATGGAAGTAAAAGAGAAAGAAAGAAAGAAAGAATATAGATAAGTGGGAAGATAAAAAGGAAGGTACGTATCTTTAAGAAATGGTATGAAATGCGAGAGAAGAAGGAAAGATATAAAGAAAGAAAGCAGAATACAAATAAGAGACAAGATAGAAAGGATGGTATTTAGGAAGAAGGAAAAAAGAGAAAGAAAAAGGAATGAAGTAAAGAGTTAAAAGAAAAAAGTAAACAAAAACAAAAAAATGAAAACAAAAAAAAAGAAGAAGAAATGAATATAAAAGAAGAAAGACAAAGAGAAGAAAATGAATGAAGGAAAAAATTAACAGAAAAAGAATGAAAACCAAAAAAGAAAAAGAAAAAAAAAGAAAATAAACATACAAGATAGAAAGGAAGTGTTTCATCTAGAGAATGGTAAAAAATGCGAGAGAAGAAGAAAAAAGAGAGAAAAAAGGAATGAAGAAAAGAGTTAAAAGAAAAAGATGAAAACAAAACAAAAATATGAAGAAAAGGAATATACAAGATAGAAAGGAAGGTGTTCATCGTAAAGAATGGTATAAATGCAAGAGAAAGAAAAATAGAAAAAAAGGAAAGAGTTTAAAGAAAAAATGAAAACAAAAAAAACAAGAAAAGAAAATGGTATGTAGGAAGAAGGAAGAGGGAAAAGAGAAAGAAAAAAGCAATGAAGAAATGGTATGTAGGAAGAAGGAAGAATGAAAAGAGAAAGAAAAAGCAATGAAAAGAAAATGGTATGTAGGAAGAAGGAAGAAGGAAAAAGAGAAAGAAAAGAAATGAAGAAAATGGTATGTAGGAAGAAGGAAGAAGGAAGAAGGAAAAAAGAGAAAGAAAAAGCAATGAAGAAAAGAGTTAAAAGAAAAAAATGAAAACAAAACAAAAAAATGAAAAAAAGGATTATGCAAGATAGAAAGGAAGGTATTCATCGTAAAGAATGGTATAAAATGCAAAAGAAGAATGAAAAATAGAAAAGAAAAGGAATGAAAAGAAAAAAAGAGTTAAAAGCAAAAATGAAATAATAAAGAAGCAAATGAATATACAAGATAGAAAGGAAGGTGTGAATTTTTAAGAGTGGTAAAAAATGCGAGAGAAGAAGGAAGAAAAGAAAGAAAAATGAATGAAGAAAAGAGTTAAAAGAAAAATGAAAACAATAATAATAATAAAAAAATGAACAGACAAAATATAAAGGAATGCGCGCATCTTAAAGAATAAAATGCGAGAGAAAGAATGAAAAAAGAGAAGGAAAAAGGAAGAAAAACAAAAAAAAAGAGTTAAAAGAAAAAAATGAAACAAAATAAGAAACAAATGAATATATAAGATAGAAAGGAAGGTATTCATCTTAAAGAAAAAGAAAAAAGGAGAAAGAAAAAGAAGAAAAAAAGAAGGAAAAGAGAAAGAAAAAGAAAAAACATAATAAAAAGAAAATGGACAAGATAGAAAGGAATGTGCGCATCTTAAAGAATGGTAAAAATTCGAGAGAAGAAGAAAAAAAGAAAGAATAATGAATGAAAAAAAAGTTAAAAGAAAAAATGAAAACAAAAAAGAAGCAAGTGAATATAAAAGATAGAAAGGGTGTGCATTTCTTGAAGATAAAAGAAAGAAGGAAGAAAAAAAAGGAAGGAAAAAAAAGAAAGAAGAAAAAGAAAGGAAGAAAGAGTAAGTCGAAGAAAGCTGAAGATAGAGGAGTAAGAAGAAATATAGGAAGAAAGACAAAAGGGAAAGAAAAAGCTATAAAAATGAAGAAAAATATAAACAGGTACTGAAAAAGAAAGTAAAAAAAATAGGATTAATTGAAGAATATAAAAAAGAGAGGTGGAAAAAGAAATGCTGAAAAAAAAGAATTATTGAAAATGAATGAAAAAAAGAATCTAAAAGACTAAAAAGAAAGAAAGAAAGAAAGAAAGAAAGAAAGAAAGAAAGAAAAAGTCGGAAAGAAAGCTGAAAAAAGAAGAAAGAGAAAGTAAAGAAAAAAGACAAAAAAAGCTATAAAATGAAGATAAATATAAACATGTACTGAAAAAGAAAGAAAGAAAGAAAGAAAGAAAGAAAGAAAGAAAAGGAATGAGTGGTTGAAGGATATAAAGAAAAAAAGAAATGGGAATAATGTTGAAAAATTAAAAGTATAGAAAATGAATGAAAGAAAAAAGCTAAAAGACTAAAAAAGAATGAAAATAAGTCGGAAAGAAAACTGAAAATAACGACTGAAGAAAAAAGAAACGAAGAAAGATGAAAAGAAAAGAAAAGGAAAGAAAATGGCTATAAAAATAAAGAAAAGTATAAATAATCACTGATAAAAAAAGAAGAAAAAAAGAAAACGTTGAAGAAATACTGAGAGTACACATGAAGAAAAGAAAAAAAAAGAGAATAAAGACGAAAAGAAAAGTATAAATAATCACTGAAAAAGAAGGAAAAAAGGTGTGAATGAGAAATAAAAAATAGAAAAAAAAGAAAAAAGAAAAAGGAAAAAGATAAAAGAAAGAGGAGAAATAGAATACACATGAAAGAAAAAAAGAAACGAACAGAGTGAATAACGTAGAGGTTGAAAAGAAGGAATAAAAGAAAGAAAAGAATAAAAGAAAGGAAGGTATGTATCTTTAAGGAATGGTATGAAATGCGAGAGAAGAAGGAAAGAGATAAAGAAAGAAAGCAGAATACAAATAAGAGACAAGATAGAAAGGATGGTATGTAGGAAGAAGGAAAAAGAGAAAGAAAAAGGAATGAAGTAAAGAGTTAAAAGAAAAAAATTAAAACAAAAAAAGGAAGAAAAAAAGAGAAGAAGGACAAAAAGAGAAGAAAAATGAATGAAGAAAAAAAATTAACAGAAAAAGAATGACCCCCCCAAAAAAAAACCCCAAAGAAAATGAATATACAAGATAGAAAGGAAGGTGTTCATCTTAAAGAATGGTAAAAATGCGAGAGAAGAATGAAAAATAGAAAAAAGGAAAGAGTTTAAAGAAAAATGAACAAAAAAGAAGAAAAGAAATATACAAGAAGGAAAGAGTTTAAAGAAAAATGAAATCAAAAAAAAAAAAAAAAGGAAGAAGAAAATGAATATAAGAGAAGAAGGACAAAAGAGAAGAAAAATGAATGAAGAAAAATTAACAGAAAATTGAATGAAAGCCAAAACAAAAAAGAAAAGAAGGAAATGAATATACAAGATAGAAAGGAAGTGTTCATCTTAAAGAATGGTAAAAATGCGAGAGAAGAATGACAAATAGAAAGAAAAAGGAAAGAGTTTAAAGAAAATGAAAACAAAAAAAGAAAAAAAAGAAAAGGAAAAAGCGAATGAGAAATGAAAATAGAAAAAAAAAAAAGAAAAAAAGAAAAAGGAAAAAGATAAAAGAAAATGTTGACGAGAAATAGAATACACATGAAAGAAGAAAAAAAAGAGTGAATAACGTAGAGGTTGAAAAGAAGGAATAAAAGAAAGAATAAAAGAAAAGGAAAGAAAGAAAAGAAAAGAAGGTATATTCTCCCCCCCCCCTCTCTGTGTCTGGCCACTAGACCCACACAGCAAAAAAAAAAAATCGATACCGTATCTCAAATCCTGAGCTAGGGTCACTGCCGTCTCTAAGGAGACCGGTGTACACTTCACGGCGAAAGTTATCAGTATGCCCCTCACGAAACCGTTCGTCTGGAGTAGGAACGAATCTACGTCCAAATCTTTTTGCCTGGAAGCTGTGAGGACGGTGGGGGTGAGGTGGGGGTGGTGGGTAGCGTAGGGTGGGGAAACGATGTGGAAAGAGCAAGAAGATCTCTTTGACCTAACCCTGTCACAAACTGGCCTTGATACTACTGCATCTACTGCAAAATGTTGACGCCGAAGCTGGCAGTGTTCTTGTAGATGCACACCGCCCGCCCATTCACCACCCCCGGTTGCCGTAGGAATGGATACTGCTACCACAGTGGTGTGACACAACGCCGGTGTGGTTCGTACCATAGTGCTGAGGAATGAAGCTCAAAAGGTCCAATGTTCCAGTTCACATGACTTTGAAAGAAAAAAAAAGCCAAAAGATATAGCAGTAGCAATATATATATATATATATATATATATATATGGGAGTAAATATGGAAATTAAATCCGACAATATAAAGAAAATTTGAAAAAACAAGTATTCCGAAATTGGGATGAATTTAATAATCGATGTTTAAAACATTTCGGTTACATTGAACCTTCATCAGGATGTCTCTTGGGGTGAAGAAAATGATGGATGTTTTTATATGTGACAGGAGATGAAAATCTTTTTAGTTATGTAACTGTATTTGATCAGCGTTTTAATTTTTAATTCAAGAAGCGTTTATATGAGCACAAACGCGATATTAAATTGGGCAATTTTCAGAACACCCTCCTCCAACATATACTAATCATAACTTCAATTTCAATGATGCCACAATATTAGCCCATATTCATAACAAAAGACTACGACAGATTTTTGAAGCCTGTGCAATTTCGCATTTGCCCTCTCTTAATAATCGACATGGTTTTTTCAATATATCTCCGTTTTTAGCTAAAATAGTGTTAAACAATTACAAAATACCAGGCTTCATTTAATTATTTATTTAGTTATCATTCCCACTTTGTTCCCTTAATAACCGACATGTATTATTTATTATATCTCCGTTTCTAGTTAAATAGTGTTAAATAATTACTAAATACCAGGCTTCATTTAATTATTTATTTAGTTATTATTCCCACTTTGTTTCCCTATGTTCTCTTAAAAATAATCAGTCCATTAATACTTTTTCTCGTCTTTTGCATTTCTTCGAGTGGCGTCACGCGTCATGACACCTTCGCGTGAGTAGATCGTGACTTGCCTTTCAAAATTAAAACGCTGATCAAATACAGTTACATAACTAAAAAGATTTTCATCTCCTGTCACATATAAAAACATCCATCATTTTCTTCACCCCAAGAGACATCCTGATGAAGGTTCAATGTAACCGAAATGTTTTAAACATCGATTATTAAATTCATCCCAATTTCGGAATACTTGTTTTTTCAAATTTTCTTTATATTATATATATATATATATATATATATATATATATATAATTAATGTTGATATTATGATTTCACACTCATAACTTCAAGTTTCTTGGTAGTCCAATCATCAGATGAGAAGTGGTTGAGATGTCAAAAACCAGTCGTGAAATGGTAAAAATCAAATTGTTTATTGATGATTGGACTACCAAGAAACTTGAAGTTATGAGTGTGAAATCATAATATCAACATTAATTATAAATCTGCTCTGCTTTATTAGCATTGAGCACCTTTCCATGCAAATACTTTTCTCATTTTTTCATTCACTATTCATTATATTATATATATATAATATATATATATATATATATATATATATATATATATATAAGTAATTGGTTATTTGCTTGAAGCATTGTTAAGTATGTTATAATATATTAGTAATTTGAAGGCAAATACAATGCGTATGAAAAATAAAAACAAAAGGATGTCATTTTTGTTTTATCGATTTCGAAGCATGAACTTCATCATCAGAGGTTTATATCAGAAATGGACGTGCTTACGTTTTTATTTGTGTGGTTATAATTTCTCTTCTTATTTCTTTTTCCTCCCCCTTTTTTATTTCTTCTTCTCCTCCTTTCTTTTTTCACATGTTATGAATGAAATGGGCGAATAACTGTAATTTCTTCTTTTTTTTGAATGTCTGTTGAGAACAAATGTATCCAATATTGTCTGTTTGACATCCGGTCAATGTTGCAAGATTGTAGCCATGTCAAATTCAAAATAAAAACCGTCAAGACAAAAATAACATCTTTTTGTTTTTATTTTTCATACGCATTGTATTTGCCTTCAAATTATTAATATATATATATATATATTTAATTTGCTGAGTTTTTATAGATCAATGTTTATTATAAACAGCTACCCAGGTTTCTTGCTAGGGCGCAATCATCAGCCTATTAAATTAGATCCCATGGTGTTTATTGAAGATCTTTTCTTAATGTCACATTCTGGACCGCAAATAACGTCGGTTGCTTTCGCGGACGCTAGTGCACTTCGGATTTATTAAAAATTTAATTTTTTCAAAAATTGCATTTTTTGTAACAATGCCAAATATATATATCGCAGTTACCATTAAATCCATTAACCAAACAAATATAAAATACTATTTACTTCTGGATTAAAAAAAAAACGATTTAAAAGTGCTCAATATAAAGAGCTACATATACATTTAAAATCGAATGGTTTAAAATTACCGACTATAGTTTCTCGCAGTAGCGCGAATCTTCAGGGTATTTTTCGTCCTACATTCGGTCTGTATTTTATGACTGGGTGTTGCCCATGTTCAATAAAGTGGTGTGCTACATACCCACGTTCACCCCCTATGTAACATCGTAACTTACTAGGCAGAGCCTATGCTTGTTTTCTTTTTTGCCTACACCTATTAGTTAACTCTGCTCTTGAGTTCAGTATCTTCTCTGGGTCACTAAATTCTGCTATGTTTAATTTTTCTTGCAGGCACAGTATACACGGGTTATCATTTCCGGTATTATATAGGGGGTGAAAGCGGTTATGTAGCACACCCACTGTACTGAAAATGGGCAACACCCAGTTATAAAATACAGACCGATGATAGGACGAAAAATACCCTGAATATTCGCGCTACTGCAAGAAACTGTAGTCGGTAATTTTAAACCATTCGATTTTAAAGGTATATATATATATATATATATATATATACCAAGCGTGTTGGTAAATTCTTGTTGTGAGAAAAAACCCAGCGAATAGTTTGATTGTAAAAATATACTACCAAACGTCAACCAGGGAGAAAAAAAATTTTTGAAAAAAAGAATAGACCAAGATATTCGTACCAACAAAAATAATCTATTGGTACAGTATTTGGCCAAAAAAAAAACAATTATATATAATATATAGATATATATATATATTCATTTAACCGCTAGGAAAGCTAATAAGTAAAAAGTGCTCGATACCTAAGTAGAGCCAATAATAAAGATAATCTAATGAGTCAGACGAACCTACTATTAGTTTCGCATAAAGCTCTTCAGGCTAAAATCTGACAGTCAGATTTTAGCCTTGAAGAGCTTTATGCGAAACTAATAGGGTTCATCTGACTCATTAGATTATCTTTATATATATATATATATATATATATATAACGCTCTCCTATAAAACGGATGGAGCACTGTCTGGTGCCCTCTGCATATATACATATGTATGTATTTATCAGTTAAAATCCTCGTTCCAGTCTGTAGTTGAGCTGATGGCCGAGTGGTTAAAATACGATAATTATAAATCGATCAAGTTTTTTTCATCGCGGCTGTGGGTAGCCTGCTAATGTCTAGTCAACAGTGTCTGTGAATGACTATATATATATATATATATATATATATATATATATATATATATATATTCTTAGTTTTACGAATTCTTTGTCCTATTGAGAAAAAAAATCCTTTTCTCGTTACTCTCTGACTATTCCATCGTCTACAACAAAACAAAACCACAATACCATCTTTCAATGTATTTTTTCTCTGAGGAGCATTGAACGAAAAAAAGATCAAATCATTTTAGATTTTAAATCTAACTAGGGTACCCTTATTTTTCTTTTTAAGAAAAAAAAATTTTACAATATGCATATGCTTTTACGCGTCCTTTTTAAATTCAGTACTGCCAATAAACTATTCATATATATATATATATATATATATATATATGGAAATCTTTTGTAAAAGAGATTCTTATCTCAAAATATTAAGAATAAATTACAGGTTACAAACAACACCATAGTTACCTTATTTTTCTTTACACTTGCATTGTGATAGCCTTCAAAACTAACCACCAAACCAATAAATATATATTTGAGTTACTGCTAACATTAATTACATGTTTCACCACAAAATAAAAATAATGTCTAACGAAACATCAGAATGGAGAACCAATGAGATCTCACGAGACTTATCAATTCAACCTAACAATCGCTAATTACTCTGCTCACCTTGTATCTTTGCTTAGTAAACTTTTCCCCTATCCTTAATACGCGTTGTATTTCTTCCTATTGTTTCTCTGTCAACTCCGATACTCGTCCGCCCTGTCGGCTAGGGCGTTAGAATGCACCGACTGCACCTCTGCAGAGGGTAAGACTCCCCCAATGGGGCCACCTGTTGGTCGTGGGTGGCGACCCGTGATGCTTAAGGATAGAGCCCAGGTGGATGAGCAGTTCATGACATGCAATACTCCACTTTGGCCCTATTTTGGGCTAGACGGGCGGTCGGAGAGGCCCCCTCCGATCAAGCGGCTGGTCACGTCAAGCCCTAGCACCTATATGATTTTCCCAACCCTATTGCCCTTATGGCAAGCCCCAACCCCTTTTTATCATATGAGTGCTAGGAGGCGGTGGCTGCGGGTCTACATGTCCTGGGAATGACGTTAAACTCTATCTGATGGTGAGATTCCAGTTCTGGAGGTTTGGGGAATGTGGAGCACCCCTTCATCACCATTGCTCCCTGGTCCACTCTGACCCGGAGTGGTAGTACCTGTTAGGGTCCCATCTATGGGTTAAATAGAAAAATGTATTTATAAAAAAATTGTATTATCCATTAAGAATTGATTTATTTCAAAACTTTATCGGCATTAAATGACCCACTGAGGTTGATATGCCGTAAAACAAAACAAACCAAACCAAATCCGATACTCGAGTTACAACAGTTAGTAGATAACGTTATTAGAATTAACCCTTTATGTAACTGATGAAAAATGGGAAAAATCAGCACAAATTATTGATTTGCTTCTTTGCAATATTTTGCATATACATTGTTATCATAGTGGCATCGAACCCGGAACTTTGCGGTCCCTAGTCAAATGCCAGACAGACTAAACTAACCAGCCCATTATTGTAAACTAGAAGCGACTACCTGGCGTTGCCTGAGTAGTAGGGAGGTAAAAAAAACTAGTCTTGCTGATCCATTATTACTGAATCACAAGCTGGATCCTCGCAGGATGCCCCATTTATAATCCCAATGTAAAAAAAAGACCTTGCGTTGATCCAGTCACTTTGAAAAGAAAAATTCATGTCTACTATTTAAAATATTAAAATCCAAAGAGAATTCTATGTTGTTATCATTTAAATTTTATTTTTTAATTATCTTCACAAATATAAATCAAACCTTCGTTATTTTGGCTCAAAAGACCAAGATCTTGTGATAGTGAATGTATATATATTTACTTTGTCGTTAATTGTTTTATTTTCGAAGTTTTGTCCGGACATATATAGATACACACTGATATGTATAGATAAGTATAGATAAGTTTAGTTCAAAGAATTATATACGTTTAATTCAAAGAATTATACATTTTTACGTATCTAGATGTAAAAGATTCCTTGCTCATTTAATTCTGACATTGACCATCTTATTATAATAGAGATTTGGTGTGTGTAACTGAAATTACGCCATTGCTTATGTCGCAATATCCTCAGGAATTGCGTAAGTTTATCAATGAGCATTTAATTTATAGTCAAAATCATCATTAATTGATACATAGAATAGATCTTATTTATTAACAATGTCTATGAAAATCTGAGTTAGATTTGCCTCAAAACACCCCATGTGTTTCTTAGTTGTAGGTCCGTTATCATCTTGCAACATCCTCTGGTTAAAAATGAGACCGTCCAAATCATCCAAGATGAATTGCAGACATGTAAAAATGATCATCTGGTATTACTCATCCGCCGAATTCTTATTTCTTATGAGTGTTGCCACCTCAGCTAAATCATGGACCATTCTGTTTTATCAAAAAGAAAGAAAGGAAAAAGGACATGCTACACAGAAAAATATGATAAGAAAGAAAGAGAGTAGGGGAAATATATAGAGAGGGGGTGAGCGCGCGGAAGCGATAATGCTAATCTATACCAATCGAACTTAATGAATTATATATATATATATATATATATATATATATATATATATATATATATATATAGGAACTGTGCAGGGGAAAATTACAAATAAAAGTCAAGTGGATTATTAAACCAAAGAACTGAAATCCTAAACACATGTAGATACAAAAAGACACGGTTACTTAGCCAATAAAAAAATAGTTATAAGACAACCTTTTTACGAATTTTAACTCTAATTTTTACCCCATCAGATACCCAGTCCCATAATGAAAGACATTTGTATCAACCTCCTTCAGTCAGAATTATCCTGAAGAACCGTTCAGGTGAAACCTAGGTAGATAGTGACTGACTCATGTAGCTCCTTATATATATATATATATATATATATATATATATATATATTAACCTTGATTCGTGCCTTTGTGACTATTCACTGAATACGTCCTTTCAGAAAAATTTTGATGTATCGATGAATTTGGAAATATGTTATTATCATCATTCATTCATTTCATTTATCTCTGCCAATCTATATTTCTTGCTTTATGGAGGCGCGTGGTGTAATGGTTAGAATCGTAGGAAATGGACTCGTCGACTCGAGTTCAATTCCTGGACGAAGCCGTTTACATTTCACATGACGCTAATACCCTTGGGAAAGGTATGAATCCAATTCTCCCTTCTGCTATGGGTAAATAGCAGAGAAGACTGGGCTCTTTAACAATGGCTAGGTAACCAGTCTAGGAGAAGGAAAACTCTGAATTCAAACCTGTTAAACTCCGCTTAAGAAATTGACCTTGTGTCACATCCTTCTCGTGCGGAGGGCTTGGTAAATATATATATATGCCTTGCTAAGTGTTGTGACCTAACAAAAGTTACTAAATGAGAAATAATGAAACGGAGGTTGGAAATGAAATGGAAACTTTATAACATTAACAAAATACAATACTCGCCAGCAGCATGAAGAAGGTAAACCACTGCTAGTGATATAAGACTCCAAAATGTTTTAACCTAACAAAGGTTACTAAATGAGAAATAATGAAACGGAGGCTGGAAATGAAATGGAATCGCTATAACATTAACAAAATACAATACTCGCCAGCGGCGTGAAGAAGGTAAACAACTTCTAGTCGGATAAAGACCTCTCAGAGTATAATACTCCCGTATTCATGAGGATTGGGACATACCCATTAATGTTCATAGGTAGGATATATAACACCCCCTTTTTAGATTTACTCTAGATAGAGTCAATATCTCATCCTCGTCGCCAAAATGTTGTAACCTAACAAAGGTTACTAAATGAGAAATAACCAAAACAGAGGTTGGAAATGGAATGGAATCTTTATAACATTAACAGAATACAATACTCGCCAGCAGACGTGAAGAAAGTGAACTAATGCTAGTGGTATAAGAGTACTCAGTCAGTATAATACTACTGTAGTTATGAGGATGGCATGCCCATTAATGTTCATAGGTAGGGTATATAAGAATTGGGCCATACCCATTAATGTTCATATGTAGGGTATATGAGGATTGGAACATACCCATTAAAGTTCATAGGTAGGGTATATGAGAATTGGGCCATACCCATTAATGTTCATAGGTAAGGTATATGAGAATTGGGCCATACCCATTAATGTTCATAGGTAAGGTATATGAGAATTGGGCCATGCCCATTAAGGTTCATAGGTAGGGTATATGAGAATTGGGACATACCCATTAATGTTCATAGGTAAGGTATATGAGGATTGGGACATACCCCTTAATGTTCATAGGTAGGGTATATGAGAATTGGGCCATACCCATTAATGTTCATAGGTAGGGTATATAACACTAAGTTAATTTAATTTACAACATTGTAGATATTTACATTCATGCGTATCGTAGATTTTATAAGCAAACAGAAGTATTGATTGTACAACGACTATGGACATTGTGGTACTTCAGTGTTTCCTAGGACTGCTTCTTCTTACTTTCAAACATAACATTTCTATATTTGAATATCGATCGTTGGTACGAGGGCGCCAATAACTTTTCCTCGGGGACGTCCCACAAATGTCTATTTGTGTGTTAACGAAATATTGTACAAATCCCCAGGCGTGATAGGAATTGCGTTTCTTTAGCCTGTGGGTGAAGATTCAAATTTGGTTACTCATGGCACATTGGCTGCCCATGAGGCCGACCGATCTCTAATCAGGCAAGATCTAGAAGTTTTGTCATTGATTCTTTCGCCCCCTATCGGCGAACAAGATTATTAAAAGTCTCACCCCCTCTAACTCTTAAATTTATCGGTGTTAGCGGCTTTTCATAAGCCCATGAAGATTTAAAATCTAAAACTATTTTATAAGCACCTGGGCACCTCATGTGGTGTAATTGGTTAGCAAGCTAGATCAGCAGACCATTGTTAGTGAGTTCGATTCTCACTGGGTGTATCTCTCTGCGTGTGTGGTG
>CM042173.1:63672479-63695958 GCA_023376005.1 Doryteuthis pealeii
TCTATTCCTTTCGGCTTCCATTTCTGATTCCTTTACTTTTTATGTCTTTACTTCTTCCTTCTTAAAAGGTTCGCCCGTACCTCCCCTATATCCAAATGTACCCTTAGCTAACGTTAACTAAAATCCCAATGACCTGTTCCCTAAACGATCTCTTAACTGTTCCTGCTCACTTGTCCACCCAATAACTGATATCCACTTCTGCTCCAGTAATTTGTTTCTCTGCCCAAAAACCTTTTAATGATATCTTTAATATAATTGCAGGTCTTTTACTCGTTTCTCCGGGAAAATTAGAACCGATTACCAAAATTCTTTAAAAATAGAAAAAAAAAGAAAGAAGGTAACGTTTATAAAAAACAAAAGCAAACCAATTCCTTTAATACGTTGATAATTCCAATAATATTAATTTCCCTTTAACACACACACCACACACACCACAAGACACACTTACACACAGACACACACCCACGCACCACACACACACACATCACAGACCACCACACACACATAATATATAATAAAGAAATAGGATACAATAGAAACCTACCGAGTTCATCGCTAGAATCATCAGGTTAAATCCACTGTAACGTAAAATCTTATTCAATGAAATACGTGTGATCAGCTGCAATTAATCGGTAAACTCGATTAAATTCAGTGGATTCAACCCTGCATGATTCTAGCCAATGAAACCTTGACTAGGTTTCTATTGTATCCATTTCTTCAATAAATTTGCTCTACTTTGTATTGAGCACTTTGTATTTGTTTTATCACGGACTTAACCCCTGGATTCTGTGCACCTCCAACGATCGTGCCCATATTCACCGGTAAGCCACCCTTTATATATAAACACTTGCACACACACACACACACACACATATATATATATATATAATATATATATATATATAAGGTGTGTTAAAAAAAAATATCGAGATTTTAGTACTTTTTGACACACCTTGTATTCTGAAAAAAAATAACGCCCCATTCATTCTATCTTTGGAAATTACAGCTTTAAACTTGGTACTTTTTGATACACCTTGTATTCTGATTAAAAATGAATGAATAGAACGTTAATTTTTTTTCAGAATACACGGTGTGTCAAAAAGTACAATAATCTCGATACTTTTTTGACACCCCTTGAATGTATATACATATTTTTTTGGGGGGGGGATATGTGCTTAATTGAAGTCATACCTAATTTGAAACTTAATTACTCATTTAATTATAACTAATTAATTAAGCACATAATCTCCCAAGAATTGTCGGCTATCGCCATCTCAAACAGATTGTTTGTCCACTTCATATATATATATATATATATATATATATATATGTAATCCACAGAAACCATGTTTCGACGTATCACGTCTCCTCAGTGTGGCTAGATTTAGCAGGCTATCTCCGCCCGGAATGGAAACCCGACTGGCGTCTTAACCACTTGGCCGTCAGCCATCTGCAGACAAGGGGATGTATTTTAACTGATAAATATATACATAGGTGTATATGTTACAGTCACCAGAGAGCTCACATCCGGTTTATAGGAGAGCCTTGCCATTTAAGATTAATTTGCTACCGACAATCAAATTTTATCTAAGAGAGCTCAACCAAGGAGTTGGGAGTGTGTATATATATATGTATATATATATATATATAATATATATATATATATATATATATATATATATGTATATGTATATACACACACACACACACACACACACACACATATATATATATATATATATATATATAGTTTTTTTCCGTAGTTAGGGTCTTTCCATGTGTGGTTTAACCAAGCTGATGCAGGTAGACCATAATGAGAGCTCAATGTGCCTAATACCAGTGAGTAACAGGACAGAGCAAGAAATTTAGTAGATGAAGAAAAACTCTAAACTTGGCTTCATTACAATAATTTATTTCAACCGTATTAATACGGCATCTTCAGGTAATCACAAGAACAAGACTCTTACTTATCATGTTCTTGTGATTACCTGAAGATGCGTATTAATACGGTTGAAATAAATTAATGTAATGAAGCAAGTTTAGAGTTTTTCTTCATCTACTATATATATATATATATATATATATATATATATATATATATATATATATGAAAAAGTGGATAAAACAACACAAAAAAATTAAATCAACTAATATTTCACTGGTCTGTATATAAGAAGCTTCATCTGTGATTTAGAAATTAATTAAAAATCGCTGATGAAGCTTCTTATACACAAAGAGGTGAAATATTAATTGATTGAAATTGTTTGTGTTGTTTTATCCACTTTTCCACAAATTTTAAGGACATTAAATCACTTTCTCATAAATAAATGGATAAATTTGATTTATATTCACGAAGAAATGAGGATTGAAGGATTTGAATAAATATGACAAAATGTGGTTGAGAATAGAGGAAAGTGTGGATATAACAACACAGACAGTTAAATTCAGTTTATATTTTGCCTCATTATTGAATGAAGCCTTTTCGAAAAATTTGTAAAGTTTCGAAAATGCTTCATCCAATAATGAGGCGAAATATCAACTCAATTTAACTGTCTGTGTTGTTATATCCACACTTTCCTCATGAATATATGTAAGAATGTAAGTAAAAAGTAAAGTCGACGGGGCGTCCTAAAGTCGGTATCAGCCAGTCAGCGAGGGAGTCTATACCCTTTTCAATAGCGCCAGACCAAGGAAATTGTTTTTTAGCATCTGAGGTGGAGCGCCACACCTACCATCAGCTCCTTACTTTACCGCACATATCCCTGTTCTACGCTGAGTTGGCGAGGACCGGTATCGAACTAGGAACCTTGTGGTTTCTAGCCGAACACTCTACTGACTGAGCTAACCCGGTCCCCTTCTGCAAGATCATTGGTAATTCAGTCTCGAAAGACTATGATAAAAGTTTGTGTGTGCCCCTGAGGTTGCAGCGCCTCCTGTGACTATGAAGTCCTATGTTTGAGAAACATTCTCAACCACAGATTTTGCATTTGTAGGTTGTCCCTGTAGATGATGATGTTCCGATGCTTTGTTGCCGTTGCTTTCTTATGGACCTCTTAGCTGTTGTATCAGGGTGAATTCTGACATGTACAGTCCTCTATGGAGATTCTGCCGCCACCGAGGGCGGTCTTGAGCCAAATTTTCCCAGCTGGAAGGGACAATTCCAAAGCACCTGAGATCATTTTTACAGACATCCTTGAATCGCAGTAGGGGGCGACCAATCTGTCTTTTACCAGATGCTAGCTCTCCATACAGGATGTCTTTCGGGATTCGTCCATCATCCATCCGACGTACATGACCCAACCACCGGAGACTTGTTAACTTGTTAACCACTACACGACGCTTTTTGGCCCTCCCGTCTACCCAGATGATGCTGGGTAGCTGCTTCTAGTCTTACAGTAAGTCAAAACCACGTGATTTAGGTTGGGTAGTCTCAAGCGTAGCGTCCCCAACTTTTATATTAAATTTATGAATACGTAGATTTGTGGTAGGAAATGATCAACAAGTTTAATAGACAAACGGATTTTATGCATTTATGCGCTATTAAATTTTTTTTTCTCTATTTTCGCGTCTGTGTGCATCGTCTGCAATTTTGCGCAGTTGGCAGTAAAATGATAGAAAAACAAAATGGCGAAAGCTTATTTAATTATTGATAGCAAACTTGCGAATAATTAAATACGCCAAAGTTAAACCCAGTTGATGTTCGACTATTATATATATATATATATATATATATATATATACTTTGGTGCGGTACCAAGTTTCTTGGTACAAGGTGATTCTAGGCTGGTCTTAATTCTCTACCAGTAGTTTGTTGTAGAGTTCAGGTTCCGTGCGTGAGCTCAATGTTTAATTAATGTAAACAGAGCAAAGTTATTTGGGAATAAAAGGCCTTAAATACCATGGGTATCGTGGTTATGGACCATTTCCACTCGCGAGTATGCCCACGAGCTTCTTCAGACCACTGATATCTTTTATTTAGACAGGTGTCTAAATAAAAGATATCAGTGTGTGTGTGTGTGTGTGGAGGAACGTAGACAAACACGGGATGTTGTATCAGATGGATGTTTATTGCTGGTAGTGATGTCGACGTTATAACGTTTCGGTCTGTTAGACCTTCTTTAGGACGTTGGATTGAGTTCTTACTTCAACGGTTGTCAATCTCATACTAGTGAGTTAGGATGTCGTAAATAGGGGAGGGTTGGTCAATTGCTGGCACTACTAGGAGTGTTTAAGTTGGTAGTGGGAGTTCCGTTTTTTCTTCTGATGCCCCCCCCCTATCAGAAGAAAAAAATGGAATGGCGTAGCTAGTAAGGCTCTGTTATTGATGCCACAGTTGTTTGGTGTGGAAAGAGGTCGTCGGTGGGTCATATGCGCTGGGTTTGGTGGAGATATATAGTAGGTCATGTTAAAGTGGGAAATTGTAGTGTGATTTGTTATAAGTGTGTGTGTCTATATGTTTATTATAACTTTTTTTTTACTAAGTATCGTGTTGTTATCTTTTTGGTCTATACCTGTTTATGATGGCTTTTCCTAGGTGTGAGGAAGAAGCTGGATCTACAATTAACATTTGGTGTGTTGCTTATGGCGCTGGTTTCGAATATTTGGCTTAATCTTTTGTTGTGGATGTATTCGAACATGGATGCGTTGTTGAAATTAAAGTTGTGTTGTGTCTTAGATATGTGTTAGAATAAACAGTTGTTGCTGTCACCCAATTTAATGTTGTGCTTCTGTTCGTGGATGCGTTTTTGTAAGTTTCTGGAGGTTTTTCCTATGTATTTTTTGTGTCAGTCCGTACATGGAATCATGTATAGACTGCTTCTGATTTTACTTGCTGCCGAGAGTTTTTGTTTAGGATGTTATGAATAGTTTTGGATGCTATATATATATATATACATATATATATATATATATATATATATATATATATATATATGTGTGTGTGAGATTTATCCAAAACTTGGTAGTAAGGGATGCTTCTATATGTGATTTCTAAGATACACTGTATTAATATTGATGATCTAGTATGTATAAATACAGCGAATTTTTAAAACACTGAAGAGAGCTCAATGTATAATAAAATTTTTAGATTATATACAGAGCAATATTTATCAATAAAGGAAGGAAGAACTCAACACCGTAATTCCATAATAAATTTATTTCGACCAAATTTAGGGCCTATATAAATCTAAGTTGATTTAAATTAGCTCCCCAAAATTCCGTCTCATCATATGGGTCTCAAAGTGAATTGAGACCCATCTGATGAGACGGAATTTTGGGGAGCTAATTTAAATCAACTTAGATTTATATAGGCCCCAAATTTGGTCGAAATAAATTTATTATGGAATTACGGTGTTGAGTTCTTCCTTCCTTTCTATGATATATATATATAATATATATATATATATATATATATATATATATATACGTGTGTGTGTGTGTATGTGTGTGCAGATAGCGAGAGAGAGATAGAGTGAGAGAGGGGGGTTTGCTGGAAGAAGCCAAGTATGGCACAAGGTTACACATTTCGGAGCATTTACTAACAATCGTATAAAAGATCTACACGTTAACCATTGCGGTCTCAAACATAAGCCTGTTATAGGGAAGACATTTTTGTTGGTCTTCGTTTTTCAGCTAGACCCCCTCCATTTATTCCCAACCGTAGCGATGTTTGAGGGGGGAAGGGTTTGATAAATGATACACTGCTAGTTGATACACGAAGACCCTATAAGATTAGATGTTACCACAAAAGGTTACCCCAAATACCTGTTTGGGTCACCTTTTTCCTTCTTTCTTTTTTTGTTGTGTGCGTATGCTCTTTCGGAATGATATCGTGAGCCTTCGCCTGTCAATCAGTTTCTTGGTGAGTGCGTGCGTTTGGCCAATGTCTTTGACCTTATGAGCAAACAGATTCGTCAAAAATTACGCTTCGTTCGTCAGATTACGGTCAGGGCTCCGGACATACGAAGGGTGTAACTTGATTGGCTTCCACTGACCAAAATACCGTGGGGATCTTTGGCCTTTTCATTGGTCTAAGCCAGTGAAAAGAACAGGATTTACGCTCACCCCACCAGCCACCTTCTGTCAATCATTTGGAGCCTCGCATTCAAAAAAAAAAAAAAAATGGTTTCCATGTTGTTTTTGCTTGATTTTCATGCCACAGACGTTTACGTTGTTTTGGGATTTACTTTCCGGTTTGTTATTTTCCGGACTAACAGGGGTTTCTTCTTTCTTTCTTTTCTTTCTTTCTTTCTTTCTTTTTTTTTCTTTTTTTTTCTTATTTTTTCTTCTTTCTTTTTTCTTTCTTTTTTATTTCTCTCTCTCTCTCTCTCTCTCTCTCTCTCTCTTCTCTTCTCTCACATACACACACACTCTCTTTCTTTCTTTCTTTCTTTCTTCCTTTCTTCCCTTACACTCTTTTTTTCTTTCCTTACACTCTCTTTCTTTCTTTTTCTTTCTTTTTGCTTCTTTTTTTCTTTTCTTTTTTCTTCTTTCTTTCTTTGTCTTTCTCTCTCTCTCTCTCTCTCTTACACACACACACTCTCTTCCTTTCTTTCTTTCTTACACTCTCTTTCTTTTTTCTTTCTTTGTTTTTGCTTCTTTCTTTCTTTATTTTTTCTTTCTTTTTTGCTTTCTTTTTCTCTTTTTGTCTTTTTGTCTTTGTTTGTTTGTTTCTTTGTTTGTTTGTTTCTTCTTTCTTTCTTTCATTTTGCTTCTTTCTTTATTTTTTCTTTTATATTCTTTCTTTATTTCCTTTTTTCTTTCTTCAATTTTTCTTTCTTTCTTTCTTCTTTTTCTTTCTTTCTTTCTTTTTGTTTTCTTTCTTTCTTTAATCTCTTTTCCTTATTACTTTCATTTTCATTTCTTTCTTTCTCTTTTGTTTTGTCCTATTCGATAGGATATTCACATAATCACGTAAAAAAGAGAGAAAAAACCTTTAAGAAACTTCATAAAAACATGTAAATATGAACGTACAATGATGCTGTTGTTGTTTTGTTTTACGGCATATCAACCCCTTTCGGGTTATTTAATGCCGAATCAAGTCTTTTGATGAACAAAAAAACTCGGGTTGCTTACAGTACCTACTTGCTTAAGTTGTCACCCTATGAATTAGTGAACAGTCCCATCACTGCTTAACTTTCGTGATATAGCGGGTACCGGCGTTTTCAGCGTAACTTGACCGTTATAACATACAATGAACGTAATTCCCTAACCTCTAGGCATGAAATAACAGATTGACACGCCGTTAAAAGGAACCATTCAATCACTCGATCAATCACCGTTGTTGTTGTTGTTGTTGTTGTTCTTCTTCTTCTTCTTCTTTTTTGCTCCTGCTTCTTCTTCTTTGTTCCCGCTTCTTCTTCTTCTTCTTCTTCTTCTTCTTCTTCTTCTTCTTCTTCTTCTTCTTCTTTCATTTTCATTTTTTCTTTTCTCCTCTTCTTCTTCTTCTTCTTCTTCTCTTCTTCTTCTTCTTCTTCTTCTTCTTCTTCTTCTTCTTCTTCTTCTTTCATTCTTTCATTTTTCCTCTTTCTCCTCTTCTTTCTTTTTTCTTCTCTTCTTCTTCTTCTTCTTCTTCTCTCTCTCTTCTCTTCTTCTTCTTCTTCTTCTTCTTCTTCTTCTTCTTTTCTTCTCCTCTTCTTTCTTCTTTTTTCTCCCTTCTTCTTCTTCTTCTTTCTTCTTTCTTCTTTCTTCCTTCTTCTTTCTTTTCTTTCTTCCCTTTCTTCTTTCTTCTTTCTTTCTTTCTCTTCTTCTTTCTTCTTCTTCTTCTTCTTCTTCTTCTTCTTCTTCTTCTTCTTCTTTTCTTTCTTTCTTTCTTCTTCTTCTTCTCTTCTTCTTCTTCTTCTTCTTAGTTGTGATTTTAGTGTTCATGTTGACTATAATTCTTACAAAGCTTTGCGTATTTTAAACACAATACCCAATAGAAGTGAGTGATATAGAATCGAACTCACCCATTCATTAACCATTACAATGCACCTATGTTGTTGATGTTAATGGTGCCGCTGGTGTTGAGATGCGGGTCAGTGGCTATAGTTAGTATTTGTTGTTGTTGTTGTTTTCAAACTATGTAAAAAAAAAACAAAACAAAAAAACCAAAACAAAAAACAACTGAGTATATCTATCTCTTCTGCCTCAGTCCTAATTAGGCGATCATCCTCCACACATCTACTACAACAACTTCTTCTCCCTCCATATCATTATCTATTATATATAAATTATTCATTATCCTGTTGTTGCTTTTGTTGTCTGTTACTCTTCCTTTTTTCTCTTCTAACTTCAACCAGCACGGCCACTTAGGACCTCGAAAACCAAGCCAACTTTTCCATTTCACAAACTTGAAATTCTACCTCCCCCATTAAACGCAACACCCCTTTCCCATCCACAAATTGTCTTCTTTTAAACAAAATGTCTTCAGCATAAAATAATGCTTTGCTTCTTCTTCTTCTTCTTCTTCTTCTTCTTCTCTCTCTTCTTCTTCTTCTTCTTCCTTCTTCTTCTTCTTCTTTCAAACAAAATGTCTTCGGCATAACATAACCCAACAAAGCGTTGACATGCCGTTAAAATCAAACCACTCAATCACTCACTCTTGTCTGCTTGTTGTTGTTGTTGTCCTGTTCTCTTGTTGTTGTTGTTGTTGTTTTCTTCTTCTTCTCTCTTCTTCTTCTTCTTATTATTATTATTATTATTATTAATATTATCTATCTTCTTCTTTCTTTTCTTTCTACTTACCAACACAGCACTTATAACTTGAACCAAGCCAACTTTCCATTTCAAATTTAAATTCCCCCCTCCCCCATAAACGCAAACACCTTCCTCCCCACCCCCATCAAAATTGTCTTCTTTGAAAATTCGGATTCACGCTAACAAATTAAAATCCTGTATCTCAGCAAACCTTCTTGCGTATATTTGTTGTGATCAAAGCGTTAACATATTTGATTTCAAGAGTTAACAACACCGTATTTACCGACTAACCTAATAATCGTCAACCATTATATGTTATGTTATACGCCATGATGATTAATATTTTGGTGCAATTTTCCCGCCAAGAATGAATAAGTTTTCCCGCCGTTCAATGAATAAATACATTTAAAACCAATTGAATAAAACATAATGAGCCGGAAAAAAAACATCTTTGCCATTTTTGTAAAGATCTAAAACACAGACAGCGTTTCAATAAAAAACACAGACCAGCTTTCAATCACAAGCAAGACACATAATACAACATTGAGAAGAAGAGTTAGTCTCCCTTAGACACTCTCTTTTTTTGTAAAAAGAGAGAGAAGAAAAAAATCGAAGTAAATCATGATTTTGTACAGCGTATACGTACGTTCTAATATAACACATTAACATTATAGTATATCTCTCAATATCATATATCGCCTTAAACAATACATACTATAAGAATATATTCTTATATAAGCATATCTTCATGGTAAGGCGCGTGGCGTAAATGGTTAAAATCATGGAAACTGGACTGCGTCGCCCAATTCAATCCTGACGTGATAATTGCATATCACTCGCTAATACTCTTGGGAAAGTATGAATCCTACTCTCCCTCCATCTATGCAATAAAGTAGGCAGACTGGCGCTTTAACCTTGTTAGCAAACCGGTCTAGGAGAAGGAAAACTCTGAATTTCAAAACAAACTCGCTATAAGAAATAGAGTTGTGTCGACATCCGTGCTCAATGCGGAGGGTTGCTATATATATAGCAATAGCTTATTATTAATACGAGATTGTGTAACTGTCTGTAAGCGAAGCCTACACCGCCCACCAATGTCATATTATATTACATTCTTATAGTACAACAAATTTATCAAACACAGATTTGTTTCTATTATAAGCCCATAGATGGGTCCCTAATAGTACTGCCACCTCAGATCAGATGTTGAGCAATGATGATCAATAAGGGGTGCTACCGTAACTCCCCGCACCTCCAGAACTGAAACCTCACCATCAGATCGTATAACCTAATTCCCAGGACAGCAAGACCCTCACCACGCCTTCTAGCACCAATAGGTGATATAAGAAAGTGTTAGGCTATGCCATAAGGACAACAGGGTCAGATAATCATATTAGTGCACGAGACTTGATGGACCAGCGATTGATCGGAGACCGGCCTCTCGACGCCGTCTAGCCTGAAGAGTAAGGTCTAAGTGGACGCCATCCACCGAAGTCCTCTTAAGTATGGTATGTCTTCTTGACCACAAACCCAAAAACCAAAAAACCCTAACTAAGCTGAGTAATAAGCAATTGACAGTTCAATAGAATATGGAATATGTCTTGGTCATTCGTTGTATCCCCTAATCCAATAAAAAGGATTACTATACTTCCGTAGTGGGCTGAAGCTGAAAAAATTTAACCGATGAGAAAGAAAGGAAAACCGAGACAGGGAGTAGACTTTAAAGTAAGACATTTTATCATCGGTTCACACTATTTCGTGATGGAATATATCCCGAACAATCGATAGGTGTTACCTCTCCAAAGTCTCAAAGTCCCAGCATCTTAGAGACCTTTTCCTAGCATAGCCCGAGGGTTCTTCCTGTTCCTAACTCTCTGAATTGTTATTTTCTGTGTCTTTATATTTATTTATTCCCATTTATTAATAATTTTGTTTTTATTTATTTTTACTTATTTATTAATCGCACCACAAGAGTCCTTCTCAGTTTAGTTCGGGTCATATGCAAAAATCTGAAATGAT
The DNA here is from genome assembly GCA_023376005.1 of Doryteuthis pealeii. Lineage (NCBI taxonomy): Eukaryota > Metazoa > Mollusca > Cephalopoda > Myopsida > Loliginidae > Doryteuthis > Doryteuthis pealeii. The sequence goes on from CM042173.1 coordinate 63,683,175, forward strand.
ATGAAACATAAAATATATGAGATTATACCTAGTTGAATCATTTGAAGATAACAGGATTATTACCAGTGGTGCAAATTTCCCAGCGAAAAAAACACAAACCTAAATTATTCTCATTTATGATTTCCTCCATTAAACTAACATTTAAACTCCAACCACAACCCTAACCATATATGCGTGATTTTAAACGTATGGAGAATGCAAGAATTACATTACTTATAAAACCACACCGTATTTGTTAAAACCAGTATAGCCAAAATCTAATTCACTAATCAAATATATGTAAACCTTATTTCTTAGTGATTATATGTAATACATGCAATGATAGAATTTAATATATATTGATATTGGTTATCATGAGGGGTTTAAACAAAATACGCTTATTCTGGCAGACAAATCTAACTAGAGTTGACTTCGCAGAACATTATTAATATTACAGGTTGATCAAGAAAAAACAAGAAGCCTAATATATTTACTTTCCCCATTTATAACTAACCCTAAACACCCCCAACCCTAGCCCTTCCCCTCCCATTAGTTATGAGTAACATCGATATTACAGGGTGACCCAGAAAAAACGGAACCTAAACATTATTTTCCCATTAAACTAACCCAACCCCCCAACCCTAACCCTACCCCCCTAGTTGAGAACATGATATACAGGGTGCACAGCGAAAAACAGAACCCACCATTTATTTATTTTCCATTAAACTAAACCAAACCACCCCCAATCCATAACCTCCCCTCCACTAGATTAGAAGTAACATGATATTACAGAGTTGGACCCAGAAAAAACAGAACCCAAATTATTATTTCCCATTAAACTAACCCTAAACCCCAACCTCTAAACCCGCAGACCCTAACCCTAACCCTAACCCACCTACGTTGAATAAACATGAATATTAACAGGGTGACACAAGAAAAACAGAACTCCCAAATTATTATATTTCCCATTAAACTAACCCTAAACCCCAACCCTAACCCTAACATTAACCCCCCTAGTTGAGTAACATAATATTACAGAAAAAACAAGAACCCACAAATTTGTAAATAAAACTGTTAATTTAAATTCTTTTTTAACAAGTTTAAGCTCCAACAAGGTTAAGATTAGGGTTAGCGGTTGGGGTTGGGTTTAGCGTTAGTTTAAATGAGTAAATAAATAAATAATTTGGTTCTGTTTTTTCAGGGTCCCTCATTGCTTACACTCAACTAGAAATAACGCGTAATGGATAATTCTCTGACCATCAAAAAGCATTTTTGTAAATGGTTCTTGTGTAGTCTTTTGCTTAAAAACTTCTCCCTCCGGCCTGTCATCCACTTTGACGTCACTCATGTTTCATCTGACATTTTAATGACACAATGAATAGAATGAAGAATTTCTGTAGCAGCATTTCTATTGTTCACACTCACACACACCACACACACACACCAACTGGGTTAGCTCAGTCGTAAACGTCCAGACTAGAAACCGTAAGGATCCGGATTCTGATACCGTCCACTCGCTCATCAGCGTATGAATATCACAGGATCCTGTGTTCGTCAAAGGAGGAGCTGATGATAGGTATGGGCGCTTCACCTCAGACGACCAAACTATCTTCTTAAGTCAAGCGCAAGTGAAAAGGGATAGTAGTTCCTTGCTGTTTGGGACTTTGAACCAACTTATAGACCACCCTGAAGAGTTTATATATATTTTGATATTCCTTAAAAATTTTTTTTTTTTTTTTTTTTCAATTTTTTTTTTTTTTTTTCCCAAAATAAAATAGGGGCGCTGGAAAGGGGGGAAATGGGGATTTTTTTAGCGCGAAAGGGAAGGGATCTGAAAACACGAGTTGCATATTGTATAAACAAATAACGTAATTAAATAAGATTTCTTTTCTTGAACAAAAATACATTTTGGCTGACCTTCTTTTTTTTAATAATAATATATATAATATATTGCAACTTAATTTCGATATAACATATAATATATATATAATATAAAATTATGACTAAGACCAATCTGGTGAGGGTTCCACATCTTCTAGCTTTAAAAAGAATAAAAATATGATTTTAAAAACGTGTTTAAAAATATTGGGTTATCTATTAATTATCTTAATAAAATTACTCCATTCCGAAAGAACGAATAAAACAAAACGTCTTTGGCTATAAAATAATCACCCAAACAAAGGGCTGACATTGCCGTAAACATCGAATCATAATCAAACATAAATTTTCGATCACAATTTTTAAATTACTCATACATAGACATAAAAAGCCAAGAAACACAAACGTGCTTCGGTGCATATAATAACCAAACAAGGGATGACATGCCGTAAAAATCCAACAAACAAACCTAGAAAGATCCGTGGTCTGTTTGGATTTTGAACCAGCCAACAATGCTGAGTATTTGCTCTGAACAGGTATTGTAGTGACCGTAAGTTTGGCTTCTGCTACCAAAGGACCTACCGAGATTCGCATTACTAATAAGAGTTTATACCACTACATTCTATTATGTGTTTCCAGATTAGTACCAATATTAATATAAGTGTTCCACACACAAAAAAAAAGTCCTGATCTTGTTTGTTTTGAAGATGCATTCAAATTTTATAAAACTCAAAGTGTGTTCAGGTGAAAATATATTGCCAGTACTGAAAAACTATTCTATGAGCATCAGAGAGTCATATGTATTCCAAAATCCGTGCGAAAATATCTAACCAAATAGCGACGATTTACTGAACACATGAGAAATATCATGTGGCTGGAATAAAATAATAAAGCATAAATAGAATATGCTAACTGACACAATCCAGAAGCAAGAAAACGTGTGTGAGTGTGATAGACTGATGTAGTGGGGCAAAGACTTCTATTTCAAGTTTTACCCCATAATCTCATTTAGTCCAAGTGCTCAATTCAGAAAGAACATGACAATTTAGCTGTGAATAATCCTAAGAATCATTCTATATGATTAGATTTTATATATCTGTGTGTCGGAGATAAAAAAAAAAAAAATTAAAAATACAACTAACACTAAGTAATTACTTAATAAAACCCGGTAATTTCTTAAAAACCAGTATGCAAAATAACTACATCAAATATTATTGTAAACGCGTTTATTTTCTTAGTGATATATGCATAACACATTGTAGAATTTAAATGTACAAAATAAACATGGCTGTTTGAAGCAAATCTAACTCAGATTTTCATAGAGACACGTAATAAATATAGTAATGTATTTAATGGTTTTGACTATAAAGAAATATTCACTTGAATAAACTTACGTAATCGACTAACTGTTAAACACTTATTCATAGAATACAGTTGTTTTTGCTCACACCAGAAACCATTATTAATTCAAACAATACTGAAAGATCTATTTTAAAAATGTCAAACATGAGAGGACATTCTGTCCGTTTTGAAGGAAATAAAATTATACCAATAGAAATATAACATGAACCTAATCAATACCATACAACATGAGTCCCAAATAATCTAATACCATTGTTAAAAGCCAATTACTACAAAAGTGTAAATATAGATACACAATATATATACTTCCTAACCACTAGGCATGAACATAACCCCCAAACTGGTTGCATATGGACCGTAAAACAACCAACCAGACCAAACCAACCAACCAGGCCAGCCAGCCAAGCCAAGCAAAATTGCTGAGGGTATTGTAGCTTAAAAACATGACGTAGTTCGGTTACGGCAAGACACGAATTACCATTTACAATAAGATGTACCCAAACATTCTAAGTATTCCAGATATACAACAGAATAATGTTCCACTAGAAAAATCCGTCTTTTTGACGTTATTATTTCTTATAACTACAACAATAACAAGAGAAAACCACCGTCTTATAGACTGCATTAAATGCTATTATTACTATTATTATTTGATTGCAGAATACTAGAAACAAAGAAGACAGCGCTTATCGTGTTAGGTTTAAGCGTATCAGTATGCTTAGGTTCGTGTATGTAGGGGTTAGAGACATTATATGAGCAAAAAAATAAATAATTTCATGAGTCAAGAGAGTGTTTCTTATATTAAATGTTAGAGTTATCAGAGAATAAAACCTGTTTGTTTTGAACCATGATCACATAGTATCTTCACTAAATTAATAAGGTGTTGTGAAATTAACGACATCTAGATCTATACTCTACACCAGGAGCGATTACAGTTTTATGTTCGAAATATTCTGGAAAAATTCCATGTCGCGTATATACCTGACCTATCGTAGAATATGAATATTTTTATGGTGTGGGACAATAAGAAACAGCTTAGAATTCCTTGTACTGACACAATCTAAGACAAGATAAAACGCGGTGATAAGCCAACTTCTTGACAGTTTATCCCCTATTATAAATAATGAATTTATATATGTCGCTACTGAATTGTCAGGATTCGAGTGCCTCAATACAGAAGCACACGACACCCAATTGTAGGCTAAAGTGTATATATCTCATATATAGAAGGAACTTTAATAGAATGAATAATGCAAGATCTTTTCTTACTCGTTGTATTTCAATAAAAACTCAGCTATGTTTCGTATATAGTTGCCTCAGTTCCACTCTGTTAAACGTGTGGGTTGAATCTGTAGTCCAAGTTATTAATCGACGTAACAGTTCTGTATCTCGAAGCACCTCTCTCGCACCACGCCAATTTCGAGCAGGGACCTACCCTGATTGACGAGTCATTCTTCCATAGATCGATCAAAACCGTCTCTATCATAACATCCAGCGACGCACGTGCGACATTGACACTTCGTCCTCTGGCGATTGATCGATGGGATAATAGCCTAAATTTTAGAGCGAAAACGGAAAATAAAGTAAATAGAATGAGAAAAGAAAGCAAAGAAAGAAATAGATAAGTGGGAAAGATAAAAAGAATGACACCAGCTCATGCTTTAAACATGCAATATGTCCATTATCATGCGAGAGAAGAAAGAGAAGAATATAAGAAAAAGCAGTAAACAAATATAAGAACAAAGAAGAAATAAGATAGCCACTTCAGCCAAGAAGTGAAAAAAGAGAAAGCACCAACTCAGCGTAGATGTGAATGCATAAGAGTAAAAGAAAATAGGTATATAAGCAAGAACAACAAAACATAAAACAAAAAAAAAAGAAGAAGAAATGCAATATAAGAGAAGAAAGACAAAAGAGAAGAAAAATGAATGAAGAAAAAATTAACCAGAAAAAGAATGAAAAACCCAAAAAAAAAAGAAAAAAAAGAAAAAAAAAAAAGAAAATAAACATTACAGATAGAAAAGGAAGTGTTCATCTTAGAGAATGGTAAAAATGCAGACGAGAGAAAGAAAAAAGAGAAAGAAAAAGGATCTCAAGAAAAATAAGAGAATAAAAGATCTGGAAAGAGACCAAAAAACCACAACAACACAGTGAGAGAGAAAGTAAGGTTAACAAGATAGAAAGGAGGTGTTCATCTGTAAAGAAGGATATATAGAATGAGCACCAGAAGAGCAAGAAGAAAAAGAGAAAAAAGAAAGAGTTCAAAAGAGAAAAATATAAAAACAAAAAAAACTGAGACAAGATATGAACATATGTATAGAAAGTGAAAGGAGATAAAAGCAGACAAAAATATAGCACATGAAGTGAATACATTGATAGTGTCAGTAGAAGACGCGAAAATGAAACGAGAAGAAAAAAAGAACTGAGCTGTATGATAGCGAAGAAAGGAAGAAGAAAAGAGAAAGAAAAAAGAAATCGAAATCACGAGATAGAGGATGTAAAGAACAGCGAACTAAAAGAAGGAAAAAAAGAGAAGAAAAAAAGCAAATCTGAAGCACAAAGAGCTTAATAAAAAAAAATATTAAGAACATAATATCAAAAACAAACTCTGAAAAAACAAAGATCCTCTATGCCAAAGATTGACAAAGAAGGCTATCATCCCGAAAGATATGCGTAAAAATGCAAAAGAAAAATGAAAATATAGATATAGAGAGAATAGCATAGAGAAACAGAACATAAAGACGTAAAGCGACCAAAAATTGAAATAATAAGGAGCATGACCCTAATACTTAGATTATAAAGAAGAATTGTGAGATTCTTTATTAAGCTATGTGGTAAACTAATCGAGCGGATGGGCGATAGCAATGGTCACAAGAGAAGGAATAAAACGAATAAGAAACTATATCGTTAAACGTAAGGCTGAAGAAAAATGAAACCAATCAATTACTATAAACATGAGAGACCCAGACCCAAAACAGCTATAAAGGAGATGCCGTCGCTTGAATGTAAATGAGATAAGAGCAACACACGCCGCACTGAGACAAGATATCTACGCAAAATAAGAGACAGTATAACAGGCGTAGACGAAAGATACACAACGTCATAAACACAAAAAACGTGACAACCAAAATAAGAACAAATAATAATAATAAGATAAAGATGGAAATTCATATTCAAGACAGAAAGAAAAAGGAGAAAGAAAAAGAAAAAAAAGAAGGAAAGAAACATGCCAAGCAAAACATACTAATATAAAAAGATAAAACCTATAGATAAAAGAATTCGCCGATCTTAAAGAATAGTAAAAAATTCCGAGCAGAGAGAAAAGAGAAAGAATAATGAATGAAGAAAAGTTAAAAGAAAAATGAAGAACCAAAAAAGAAGGCCAAGAAATAATAAACAGAGATTAGAAGAGAAGTGTGTAGGAGATGCATATATCTATATATAACCATCAAATAAAATGTGGAGAAGTAAGAAAGGATAAAGTGATATAAATATATATATATATCGAAAGACAAATAAAAGAATGCGAAGCAAAGAATGATAAGTCAATAGCGACACAAACATAAATCGAGAAAGAGCTGAACAAGTACGCGATATGAATACAATAAAAGTGCGCAAAAGAAAAAGCATAATACAGCACAATACAAATAAACATCGTAACTGAAAAAGACATATAAAACACAACATAGATAATATTTAATATACTAAAAACTACAGTCGAGCGACTTATGTTGTATGACAAATGGTCCTGAGAAAGAAAAAGAAATTTATGAATATGATGAATGAAAATATATAAGTGCCTAAAAAGACCCCTTAAAAAAACACAAACGCGACAAGAGTACAATACAAACGACAATAGTAGCAACTCCCTGGTCGCACTCTGAACACCAGAGAAAGAAAAGAAAAGTCGGAATAGAAAGCTGAAAAAAGAAGAACGAGATAAGAAAGAAAAAGACCAAAAAAAACCTATTAAAATGAAGGATAAAATACTAAACCCAATGTTACCCTGATAAAAAAAAAAGACCTAAGAAAAAGAATAATGTAAAGAAGAAGAAAAGAGAGGAGTGTTGAAGACTCATAAAGAAAAAAAGAAATGGAATAATGTTGAAAAATAAAAGCTATTAGAAAATGAATGACAGCCAAATAAAAAGCTCTAAAAGACTATAAGAAGAGAATTGAAAATAAGTCCGAAAGAAACTGAAATAACGACTGAAAGAAAAAGAAACCCGAAGAAATGAAAGAAAAGAAAAGGAAGAAATATGGCCTTTATTCTGTAATAAATATTGTTAAAAAAAAAAAACAGAAAAAAAATAAGAAGTAGAATGTATATAAAAATACACACCTGAGATAAAAAAGAAGAAAAATGAAAAGGAAAACGTAGAAGAATATATCATGAGACTACCACCCATGCAAAGAAAGAAAAAAAAAGAGAATAATACAAAAAAGAATGAAGATTAAATTTCACACAGTTTGTCGACATAAATGACCCACTGAGGTTGGATATGCCGCTTAAAAACAAAACCAAAACAAACAAAACCACAAAGCCGTCTATTTTACACATAGAGACTAATGACTCATTCGTTTCTCCCTCTTTCAATGCACCTCGTCCTCTCATCTCTACACACTCTACTCTCTCTCTCTCTCTCTCTCATCTCTCTCTCTCACTCTGTTATGCTCACTACGTGTCTTTCTCTCAATCGCTCTCTCTAGTCTCTTATCGCTCTCTACACGCTGTCGTCGATCTCATTCTTTCACATCCTGTCATGCCTGGTCCGCCATCCGGCCAATGTTCTGTCTGTACTGGTACTGTAATGCAAATATCTGATACCGATTCAGTCTGAGCTAGTGTCCAGTTACGATTAATATTTATCAGGATCAACCAATAACAAAAGCTAAGAGCATCTATTGTGAATACTAATACAAAAATAAAAAAGAAAAACACCTCGAGCAGAATGTAAAAACCTAGCATTTAGAACATATTGCCTGAGGGGGCGAGTAAAAAATTCTGAATAGTGCAGCGAGTTTGTACCCTAAAGTAGATAGTAAAATCATTACTTATATTTATTTGACAAATTCTGTCAGTATTAAATGACCCACCGAAGTTGGTATGCCGTAAAACAAAAACAAAAATCGACCTAACCCAACCAAAGAGTTTTGGCGCTTTGGGAAGTGAAGCACCGCCATTCATCACAGTGCCCCTCGGTCCACTCTGACCCGGAGTGGTAAAAAATAGTTATAGAATAATCACATGAAAAAGAAAGGAAAAAGGTGTGAAGAGAAATAAAAAATAGAAAAAAAAGAAAAAGGAAAAAGGAAAAAGATAAAGAAAGAGAGAGAAATAGAATACACATGAAAGGAAAAAAGAACAACAGAGTGGAATAACGTAGAGTTGCAAAAAAGGAATAAAAAGAAGAAAAGAATAAAAGAAAGGGAACTGTATGTACTTTAAGGAAGGTAACGAATGCGAAGAGAAGGGAAGATGATAAAGAAAGAAAGCCAGAATACAAATAAGAGACAAGATACGACAAGGATGGTTATGTAGAAGAAGAAAAAGAAGAAGAAGAATGAAGTTAAAGAGTTAAAAGAAAAAAATAAAACAAAAAGGAAGAAGAAAAAGAGAAAGAAGACAAAGAGAAGAAAAATGAATAGAAGACAAAAAAATTACAGAAAAAGAATGACCCCCCACCAAAAAAAATACGCCAAAGAAAATGAATATACAAGATAGAAAGGAAGGATGTTCATCTTAAAGAATGGTAAAAATGCGAGAGGAAGCAACTGAAAAATAGAAAGAAAAAGAAAGAGTTAAAGAAAAAAATGAAACAAAAAAGGAAGAAAATAAGGAATATATATCAAGAAGCAAGACGTGTTAAAGAAAACAGTGAAATCAAAAAAAAAAAAAAGCAAGAAGAAAATGAATATAAGAGGAAAAAGAAGACAAAGAGAAGAAAAATGACATGCAGAAAAAAATATTAACAGAAAATTGAATGATAAGGCCGAAAACAAAAAAAGAAAAGAAGGAAAATGAATATAACAAAGATAAGAAAGCGAAGTGTTCATCTTAAAGAATGGTTAAAATGCGAGAGGAAGAATTGACAAATAGAACAAGAAAAAGAGGAAAAGAGTTAAAGAAAATGAAAACAAAAAAAGAAAAAAAGAAAAAGAAAACGAATGAGAAATGAAAAATAGAAAAAAAACAAAAGAAAAAAAAAAAGGAAAAAGAAAAGAAAATGTTTGACGAAAATAGAATACACATGAAGAGAAAAAAAGAGTGAATAACGTAGAGTGAAAAGAAGGAATAAAAAAGAATAAAAGAAGGAAAGAAAGAAAAAGAAAAGAAAGTATATCCCCCCCCCTCTCTGTGTTCTGGCCACTAGACCCACACAGCAAAAAAAAAAAAAAAAAAATCGATACCCGTATCTCAAAGCCTGAGCTTAGGTCACTGCCTCCTCTAAAAGAGAGTAACGACGGAATGACACTTCACGGCACGAATTAATTTCAGTAATGACCCCTCACGAAACCACGCTTCGTTCTGAGTAGAGGAAGCAATCTACGAGTCCAAATCTTTTATGCCTGAAAGCATTAGAGACGTAGGGGAGTGAAGCGTGAGGGTGGAGGGATAAGGAAGAGAGGTGGGGAAAAACCGATGGGAAAGAGCACAGAAGAGCTCTAGATGACCAACCCTTCATCAAAACTGGCTCTTGATACTACTGCCATTCTACTTGCACCTAAAATGAAGCACGCCGAAGCTGGCAGTGTACTAGTAGATGCAACACCGTCCCGTCCCATATCACCACCCCCGAGTTGCCGTAGGAATGGGATAATCTGCACCAACAGTAGGTGTGACCAACAACGCCTGGTGTGCTGGTTCGTTACCCATAGTACCTGTGCAGCGGATTATGAAGACCTCAAAAAGGAATCCGGAAGTTCCATTCACAATGACTTATTTGAAAGAAAAAATAAATAAGTTCCAAAAAGATTATAAGCAACTCAGTAGCAATATATAAGTTAGACTAATATTATAATATAATACTATATAGTGGTTGTATGTAAATATGGAAATAAAATCGACAAATATAAGAAATTTGAAAAAACAAGTTATTCCCGAATACCAAAATAATATATCTTTGGGTGTTGAACTTGCAAAATATTAAATGATTGTAAAACATTTCGCGTTACAACTTTGAACCCTTCACATCAGGATGTCTCTCTGGGTATGAAAAAAATGATGCGAGATGTTTTTAATAGTGACAGGAGATGTAAATCTTTTTAGTATATGATAACTGTAAATTTGATCAGCGTTTAATTTTAATCAAGAAGCGTTTATATGAGCACAATAGAACGCAGATATGATAAATTGCCTTTCAGACAGCAGCGCGCTTCCATCCAACAATATACTAACTCAGTAACTTAACATTTCCAAAATATGATCGCCCACAATACGAGACCCACTAATTCCATAACACAAAAACTACGAATTATATATCAAAAGCCTTGAGTCAAATATCGCAAATTAAGTCCCCTGCACTTAATAATCGACCATGCGTTTTACTTCTAGACTAATCTCCGTTTTTTAGCTTCAAAAAGATAGTGATTAGAGAACACACTACACAAAATATAACACAAACAGACTTCTATTTTAATTATTTATTTTAGTTATCTAATTCCCCCATCTATTGTTCCCTTAATAACCTCGACATGTATAAGTAATCTATTTATCGTATATTGCCTCCGTTTCTACGTTAAATAGTGTTAAATTAGATTACTAAATACCAGGCTCACTTTAATTATTTATTTATTATTATTCGCCACTTTGTTTCCCATGTCTCTTAAAAAATAAATCATCCAATTAATACTTGCTTCTTCTCGTCTTACAAATTGTCCGTTCGAGCTGCGCTCCACGCGTCATTGAACCACTCGTTTCGCCAGGTGCGTAGAGCCATTATTCGCTGACATTGTGGCCTTCAATGAAATTATATGTAAAGAAAAACACGATCTTGAGTCTATTTAATAACTATAATCACAAATAAACATACTTAAATATATATTATTTTTCATCTCCTTGCGTCAATTAGAATATTAAAAAACATCTACTATTCCACACATTATTTCTGTTCCACCCCAGAGCGAAGTATAAATATCGACTGATGGGAAAGTTCAATGCCCACACCGAGAAATGGCGTTATGTATTTTAAACATCACTAGCCGATTTATAAATATCACAAATCACTCTACACCACGCAAAACAAAACTCTATCAGGAGAGTCGAAATACCTGTTTTTTCAAAATTTTCTTATATATATATAATTATATATATATTATATAATATATATATATAAATTAATTTGATATTTATATTTCACGAAACTCATAACTTCAAGTTTCTTGGTAGTCCAACTTCGATCAGATGAGAAGTGGTTGAGAATGTCAAAAACCAGTCGTGAAATGGTTAAAAAATCAAATTGTTTATGCATGATTGGACTACCAACAGAACTGCAAGTTATGAGTGTGTGTGAAATCATAATATCAACATTAAAGTTATTTAAATTCTGCTCTGCCTTTATTAGCATCTGAGCACCTTTCCATGCACAGAATACTTTTCTTCTTATTCATTCACTATTCATTTATATATATTATATATAAATATCAGTATATATGATAATATATTAATATAGTATTATAAAGTAAATTGGTTAATTGGCTGAAGCATTGTTAAGTAACTGTTAATAATTATATTAGTAATTGGAAGGCAAAACATATGCGTATGAAAAATAAAAAACAAAAGGATTCATTTTGTTTTATCGATTTCGACAGATCGAACTTCATCCATCAGATAGGTGATATTCAGAGAATGGACGTGTATACGTTTTTATTTGTCTGTGGTTATAATTTCTCTTTCTTATTCTTTTTCCTCCTCCCTTTTTTATTTCTCTTCCTCCTTTCCTTTTTTACACATGTTATGAATGAAATGCGCGAAATTAACTTCAATTTCTCTTTTTGTGAATAGTCTGTTTGAGAACAAATGTATCAATATTGTTCTGTTGACAGTCCCGGGTCAATTGTTGGCAAGATTGTCGCCATGTCAAATTCAAAATAAAACACCCGTCTCAAGACAGAAAATAACATCTTTTGTTCTTTATTCTCATACGCAATTTATTTGCCTTAAATTATTCAATATTAATATTATAGTATATATTTAATTTGCCTGGAGTTTTTATAGATCAATGTTTATTATTAAACATGCTACCCAGTTTCGCTACGGGGCGCTCAATCATCAGCCTATTAAATTAGATTCCCATCGCGCTGTTTATTGAAAACAGATTCTTTTCTTAATGTCACAATTCTGGACCCGCCCACAATAACGTCGGTTGCTTTCGCGGACGCTAGTGCACCTTCGGATTTATAAAAATCTTAATTTTTCCAAAAATTGCATTTTGAACAAATGCCCACAATAAATAATACTCCCCGTGAGCACGCTATATGAAACAATTAAAGAATCTCCCATATTTAATCATCAACATTACAAATAGGCACACAAATGAATACCCCTATTTACGTCCTACTGAGT